>LKNJ01005747.1:0-25128 GCA_002120245.1 Maccullochella peelii
TTCACGCTTTTCATCTGCAGAAAGATCTTTCTTTCTCCCCATATTGCATGACACCTGTGACTTGCTTAATAATGTGGAGCAATCTCCTTAAGTAGTTTCCCTTTAATTAGGCTCACCTGCCAAATTGATTATATAACCTGTCTGAAACTGATGTCAGTGTTTTAAACAGTATCAGTATTTAACTGAAATCCTACTTGCATAATAATGTGGAACACAGTGTAAAGCCAACATCAATAACCCTTGAGGGTGCAAACTCTCACAGATGAAATGAAAAACGATAAATGAAAAACTGATATTAAGAAACAAATTAAAAGAAAGTGAAATAAAAGGAAAGAAGATGAAGAAGTGGAATAAATGGAACAAGAGCAGGTCTAAGGGCCACAGCAGTCTGCGGTGTATATACCTCAGAGACATCACTAGCTTCATGAACGCTACAAATGTTAGATTTGCTGAGCGTGAAGGCCGGGGCCGTGGAGGGATCGATGGAGGCCGGCCCCTGTCTCAGATGAGCAACTCGCTTCCTGCCGAAAGCGAGGCGCCAAGGGGCCCCTGAGCAATGCCGTGATCTGGGTCAAAAAGCAGGCGCTGGCAGGTGGTCCTGGAGATGAGGAGAGGAGAGGAGAGGAGAAAGTAGAGAAGAGGAGAGGAGATAAGGGAGGAAAGTAAAGGAGGAGAGAGGAGAGAAGGGAGGAAAAGAAAGAAGAAAACGAAAGCAAAGGAATAGAAAGGAAACAAAAAAAAGGAGGAGAAGAGTTGGCTAGGGAGATGGGGAGGAGGGTGCTGAACCTTTCTGTTTGCTGAGATTTCAAAGTTGCTTTGGTCTGATCGGTCCGGTGTGGAGACACACACACACACACACACACACACCCTCACATTTCATGTGTGAAGGAGCATAGTGATGTGTCAGCAGTGACCCTGGTGAAGTGTCAGGCTATTCCAGTGCTGATCAGACGCTTTCAAATACTTCCACACATATTTCTTTTCCACCCTCTGGAGATTCTCAGCTGTCTGACAAACCAGCAAGTTGGTGAGACACCAAAAAAAGAAGCTGCTGTGAAATGAAGCCACTGATTCGAAAACCACTTGCTCAATTTATACAGCTGAGTTACAGCCAGTTTTTTCCTACATTTCCCAGAATACTATACAAAAGGATTATCAATCCAACAATGAGCTAATAGCAGCAGTGGCTGCCCTGTTGTATTGTGTTTTCATAAAGGGGCGTCTGAGAGGATCAATAATTCCCAATCCCGCCTCTAATATCTACCATGTTGCAAATGAATAATTGCTGAATTTCATTTTCCTACTTCAGTTTCAGGGTCCTGGTATTGTTCTTGCTGGCTCACTGTCTAACTGTCATGGCTTACTGCGACACTTGAATAAAACTCAGCCATTGTTAATGTTAGTAACACATGTGCTTTGACAAGTCAAAATGTCACATAAGAGACAAAAGGACTAAGACACTTTGTGGCCACTTTGGGTCTCTTTGTGGTCCGTTTTGCATCTTCAGTAATTTTGAATCTCTTTGTGGTTGTTTTGTGTCTTTTTGCCATTGTTTGTATCTCTTGGTGATCATTTTGTGTCTCTTTGTGGTCATTTTGCACATCTGTGTAGTTGTTTGAATGACTTTCCAACAAGAAATGTTAACAGCCACTCCATCTGTCTAGTGTGGCCTAAATTGGTGTATTGTGCTGTCAATCTATGTTTTTTGTTGGTTTTGATGCTTAGATAACTAATTCATATTCTAGGTGTCGACGCTTGACCCCTATGAGGTCAAACATGTTAATGACAATGTTTGACTGGAATAAAAGTTTACTAAAAGTTACTTTGAATAAAGATTTCCTGTCCATTCCATTCTCGTTTTTTATGATTGCGTCGTAAGTCCATAGTTTCTGTCAGTTTCACCAAAAATAAACTCACACATTTCACTGATAAGGTGCATTACCATTTTATTATTATCTATCCTATTTGACACCTTCAGAATTCCAACAAATGCATTTGGCAACTGGATTTACATAATTGCAATGTGCAATACAACAATGCAAATTGTGGACTGCATGGTGTAAAACAACACAACAATCCTTCCCTAAGCTTAGCTTTAGCTTTAGCTGCCTAAACCTAATAAAACATTAAACATTTAGTTAAAACCACAACAAGACACATCACGACCACAAATATATGCAAAACAACACCAAAGAGATGCAAAACAAAGAAAAAGAGATACAAAACAACTACAAAGATACAATGAAACCACAAAGAGATGCAAAATGACAGGAGACATAAAGAGGCGTAAAATTACCTCAAAAACATTTATAAAAACACTGTCCTTTTCAATCTGGATGCCTTGCTCTTTATAAGTGAGTTTTAATAAATTAAGCATGTAACGTTCAGCTTTAACTGAACATAGACACTATGTCGACAAAAGCTCCAGTAAATACATGAGCGGGACACCTTTCAACATAATGTCCAACACAACAGCACCAGCCTCAAAACAACCACAGAGTTCAGTCAATAGGTGGGTGAGCTTGTAGATGCGACTATGGCAAAATGAACATCCTTACTCCAACATTAAGATGTCTTGTGACTGCATTACAATTTCTCATCAATTGAAACCATTGTCAGTGAAGAAGCTGGTCTCCCTGCTCTCTGTATGATTGTTGCAAACATCCATGCAAAATATGACAGCTCCAGAAAGAAGCAGTTTGCTCTTTAATTGTGAGGGACTGACAACACCACCTGACATTTGCTATTGACATTTTATATAGATGAAACACTTTCTGCTATCACACTCCTCTAGCTGTGTTGCAGGTATCCCAACGTTTCCTCCAAGGAAAGAAAAGATAATAATACACAGCCAAAACAAACTAGAGTCATGAAGTCAAGTCTGTAATAGTGTTAAAATGTTTAGCACTGGCAAAGGGACAATTCATGAAAGCTGATGACGATATTATTATTATTTTTAAATCAAACATGAATAATTTTACCTATATAATATAGTCTAACTAATCTTCTTCCCAGCCACAGCACACTTATATCCCAAATATATGTGATGGGAAAACAAGATGACTGCAAAAAATATAAAGTATATATCAAAGTTCATTTAAGAAATATTGCGTACGGCCATTCCTATCCCAACAAGATGCCGAAAAACTTGTTCATGAATTTATCTCAAGTAGATTAGACTACTGTAATTCTCTCTTCACTGGTCTTCCAAAACAATCAATTGATAAACTACAATTAATTTGGAACTCTGCTGCTAGACTTTTAACTAGTACAAGAAAGAGAGAGCATATCACCCCAGTTTTGGTGAACCTGCACTGGCTCCCGGTGTCTTTTAGGATCGATTTTAAAGTTCTTTTACTTGTTTACAAGGCTCTTAATGGTTTGGAACCGGCCTACATTACTAACTCTTTGTCATTTTATAATCCCTCACGGCCTCTTAGATCCTCTGCTGCCAGTTTTTTTAAATATAAACTCTCACACAAATAAGAAAATCGGCAGCTCAGCCTTTTTTAACTATGCCCCAAAACTATGGAACTCCCTACCCAAGGCTATAAGAGAGGCAAGCTCTGTGAACATTTTTCAACGACAATTGAAAACTTATTTATTCAGCATTGCTTTTAACTAATTGTCACTTTTCCACACCCTTGTTTTGTTTAATCTCTGTTTGTTCTTTGTTTTATCTTGACATATTTTATGTTATATTTCATATTATTTTATTTGACGGCTAATTGTCACTCTTCCCTTCCCTTGTTTGTTTAATCTCTGTTTTCTCTTGATATATTTTATTGTTTTGTTCCTTGTTTTATCTTGACATATTTAATTGGTCGTATGCCTTTCTCTATTTTAGTGCTGTCTTTTAAATATTCCATTGTCCTTGGCATACCTATCCTTGTGAGTAGCTGCTTCTTGTACTTGTAACTCATTTCTTTGCTTGGTTTTATTGTGCAGTATTTGCACTTTTCATTTTGCATGTTTTATTTTCTTGTTCCTTCATCTCTATTGTACAGCACTTTGAGCTACACCCCCTGTATAAAAGGTGCTATGTAAATAAAGTTTATTATTATTAATATTATATTAAGGCAGTACAAGATTAATTTACGCAAGTTTGAGGAAATAATATCAAGTAATTTTTGCTTACCCCACTGGCAGATGTTTTTGTTTGATACTAGCAAATTTCTCTAGGAGAATGTGCCCCCATGATTTGCGAGCACTGCTTATACACAGATCACAATTAGTGTCAGCATTCCGTTTGTCACTCACAAATTGCAGATACATTTGCAAGTCCTAAAGGGCTCTTGCATGCTTATGCACACGTACCAAGCGTGGAGCTTGTCAGAATTAATTGTGTGAGTGGAAATGATCTCATGTTGCAAATTGCAATTATTATCATTACAATATTATTATTATAATTATTACAATTACCACAATTACATGTGGTAAAATTGGTGGAATGAGGCCCACACCTTATCACCCAACAACAGTGTTGGACTTCACTAATGCTGTTGTGGCTGAATAGGAGAAAATCCCTGCAGCCAGGTTCCAACATCTGGTAGAAAGCCTGAAACTAGAAGTGGGGGGACGTTATAGCAGCATGTTAATGCCCATGGTGTCGCAATGACATGTTACACTATCACATATGCGTGGAATGTTTGCCTATCCACATACCTGACATCCAGAAGAATTATATAAACATATTCTGGATATAAACATGTTTGGTGTTAGAATCTGCCTATCAAACACCCATGCAGTCCTGCTGTGGTTTAGATTTAATACTGTATATGAACTGCTGCACTGTGACTGTGGAAATGGCCCCAGAATGCAGCGGAACGTAACATATTCCATTTTCTCTTGCCTGTGTTATCTTATCATAAGCATGATCAATAGCAAAGCTAATAAAAGCGAGTGCCTCTCTCTCTCTCCCCGCTGCAGCCTGCTGCCTGTGTTTTCCTTTCAATAATTCTGATTGTGCTATCAAACTCGAAAAAAAGCTGAGAACAAACTCTCCGCCCTTGACACCCAAAGACGCCAAATAACACCGCAGCCTATCAGAAGGTGACATCAAGCATGTGCGATCATCTGGCAAATATGTAAAAAATAAAATAAAATAAATAACACGTAAATGCCACATCAGATTTTCACACTTAAATATACCGGAGCATTCAGGGTGGGAAGCCTGTGGCATTTTCAGTGTCCCATTTAACAAATGAGAGAACATTCCGGCAAAATCTAATTCACACCTCAGGAACAGACTGCAGCTGCACATGATCCAAAGGATCTTTGTGATAAAGTGTTGCTACAGTGTGAACACTCCCAGGCCAAATTTCTGAGCAGTGTGATGTCTGGTTTGTCCTGTACTTCCATAGCAATGTCAATCAGTGAGTCCACCACTTTGGCCTAGACTGAAATATCTCATCAACTATTGGATTGCCATGAAATTTCATACATGACTTTGGTGTTCCTCCTGCTTTTCCTCTATCGCCACCATGATGTTGACGTGTTTGGTTCTGAGTGAAATGTTTCACCAACTATAGGTTGGATTGCCATGAAATTTGGTTCTATCATTTTGTCTATGCCCTGCACACAGGTAATCATTGCTGTAGATATATGATATGTACTTTTATGATTTACATTATTTTCCACTCTATGAACTCTATGCTTGTTCGTAGTTTTTGAAAAAATTTGAAAATGTTACACCTATTACAACAGTTATTACACACATATTATAGCAGTAGATGCAATACATAGTAGGAATTGGCGGTATGGACTTTTTTGGCGATATCGGTATCAGCAGGCCTTTTGATGATGCTGATGATAATTTGACAATATTTTACAAACTTTTTTCTCAATGTTATTAAAAGAACAGACTGTTATCAAAACAAAGTCCATCCATTATCTATATCCGCTTATCCTTCGAGGGTCGTGGGGGGCCGGAGCTGATCCCAGCTAACCAACTGACTCGAAAAGTATGCCCTGTTTTTGGCTACTCTAAGAAGAGAGCAAAGTATCCTGTGGATCTTACCTACTGTGGGAGGAGGTAAGATTATTTTCGAGATAATGTCAGTCCAATGACAACCGGCTGCAAACAAACAGTCACACAGCTGATGAAAAAGACGCAGAAGAGGGTACTCACTGATACAATGAGGAACTAGAAAGTTTCTCTCTGAGCACCTTGGCCTGGTGTCATACACATCCTTTTGCCGTCTCAGACGCTTTGGGGTTCAAGAAATATTGAGCAAATGTCTGAAGCAATCATGTGTGACCCCAAAGCCTGTGCTTATGGTGAGTGTAGGGAACGCATCCACACCAGATGCTGAAAACAAAGAGAACATTCGTTTATCTCAGTGGATGACAGAGAAGATCACGAAGGATGAGAAAATTTCATTACAGTACAGTTAAAAAAGGGAAATAAGAACATAGGACACCCTAAGCACACAATTCCAGGAGAGGCTTCTCCATTTTAGGTGCCATGTTTTCAACATTAAATGGCAATTTGACGTCTACAGGTGTTACAGTCTGTTGTATCTTGTCTGTTTTCTGTTTATTTTGAAGTCTTGTCTGTCTTGTTTCCTGTGACCCTGCCCTCATGTGTCAGATTGTCTACACCTGCTCCTCATCCCACACCTGGCCCTGATCCCCTCGTCAGTCCCTTCCCTATTTATATCTGTCCTTTTCAGTTGGTCCTTGTCGGTCCATTGTGCTTGTGCCTGTGACGTGATGTGTTTATGTGCTTGTGCCGCGATGTGTGACATTTACCTGCCTGCTACCTGTGTTTGTACCTGTCTGGATTACCTGCCTGATACCCTGCTTGTCTGCCTGCCTTACTACCTGCCTGTCTCCCCGTTTGGTAACCTGCCTCTTCACCCGCCGGTTCCCCTGCCTGTTTGCTTACCCTCCGGAACCTGTCCTAATAAACAATAAATCTTTGAACCTGCTGTCCGCCTCCGCATCCTGTCTGCACCTGGGTCCTCTCCCTGCTCCCTAAAACCTAACAACAGAGACCTCAGGAGGAATTGAAGGGCAACGAGTGCCTCTTGCATGTGGATTTTAGTGAAAATTACTCATGCAAGTACAATGAAGAAATCCGGTCCGTGCATTTTGGAGGCTCACACCAGCAGGTGAACAGGTGCCAAACACCTTCTACTCCATATCACCCTCCAAAACACACAAGTGGATCTGGGCCCACCTTGGTCCAATTCTAAAGGTAGTGAGAGAAAGACACCCTCAAATCAGCATACCGAGAAAAGGGAAATTTCTTCTACCTCTCAATGGAACCCTACAAGTATGGCTTAAAGAAGTAGTCATTGGAAGGGGGCACTAAATGGCGTGGGAGGGGCCCTCAAGAGGCTCTCAGCAGATCGGATTGTGGCCCATGGAGGAGACATCCCTGATGCCCAGAGCCTTAATGACACATTGAAAAGCCTGGACACATCTGTCGAGCTGTTCTTCGTCCCAGATAGGGATATTGAAAACAAAGCCTAAAGTAAAAAACTACAGTCTGTAATCCGATGCGCCCCCTAGTTCATCTTCCCCAGTTTGTTTTAGTCGGGAGAAGGGGGCAGGGGGTTGAATCTTATTGGCTGTCGCAGAATGCAACAGCCAGTCAGATTCAAGTCCTTCCTTCCTCACTCTCTGATGTATCCCGTGTTTCCCCAGAAGTTATAGCAACTAGAGGGGGTAAAGAGCATGACGCATGATGCCATTGATAGATGACAAAATGAAACGGACCTTTACCTTGAATAAAATTACGGATTTCTCTGGGTTTGAACATTGTTGGAAACATTTGGGATAATGTAAGTACACAACTCAACAAAACATATAATATAGGGCTAGTAATTTTTAGACATTTTAATGCATAAATGTTACACATACCTTTTAACAGACATTTATTAAAATGAAAATCTCTGAGATTATTACTAACTTAGAAATAGAGTTTTTGCAGTGTATTATGCCATTCAAGACACTGGAAGACTTTTAACGTGAAACACCTGTGCACCTGTCATGGTAGCTTAACAAAGCTGAAAAACTAAGAAAAAAAAAAAGAGCAGCAGAGTGGTGAGTATGGCATTACTCTGTTGTTGTACTAATGGAATTAATGATGTGGAAACCAAATTTATCAAGACAACAGGCAAATAAATGGAGGAAGTTTTGAGTTTGTACAAGCATCTTTTTTATGCAAATGTGACTTCACATGGTTATATAATATTGGTAAGAAAATATTATGTAATGATCCTAAAATAAAATATTGTGACTCGTGAATGAATTGGGTGTAAGCTTCTATTGTGTCAAGTGATGCAGCTGTAGCTTGTGATGCTTACGTTGAGATGTTGATGACTGACTCAACACAATCTGATTAATTCTGAGATCTGTTAACTACCACAGTTGTTATTAAAGAGTTAAGTTGCATATCTGTGGTGGTCTGAGCTGAAAAGACCTGCAGGAATGTCTCCTCTGTCCCATGCTAGGATTCTGCTTTCTCCGTCCCTCCTCACCCCTCCCTCTGTCTCTCCCTCCATCCCTCACAGCCTGGCTTTTCAGAGCCATGGGAGACTGGTGTGTCTGTAATTAACAGACCGCCTGAAACCATTTTAGTCACCGCAAAGAGCAGGAACACATGTTTCGGACACTTACCAAGAGAATTGGGACCACAGGCTAAGAGCGAGCGAGGCAATGAGAGAGAGAGAGAGAGATCCCATTTACACCTGGCATTAAAATGTGATCTGTATCTGTAAATGTTAGGAAAAACACATTTAATGCAAGGTGTATATTCATGCAGAATGCATTGGGATTGAAATGCGACTGGATCAGCCAGACCACATTTAGAGGTGGTCAGGCTTGCATTGTGATCGGATATGAGCCAGGTAAATGCAATCCATACAGCATAACCACATTCTTAAGAAAAAAATCTACCCAGCAAGTTGAAAGGTCACCTAACTCCACCTCTTCCTGCTAACTCAAGCAAGCCTGCAAAAAGCTACAAGTAGTAGCAGTAATGTTAGCTAGCAAGTCTTGCTTTGCCTTGTTGGCAAGTATGCCAGACCCACAAGCTATTTGCATATTTAGATAAGCGAGATAACAACAATGCATTTTAATGCCTGGTGTAAATGCAAAGATCGGATGTTATTATCCGGATAACGTATGCAGATACAGATCACCAGCTAGTCTGACAAACCCACTGTACACTACCTGCTCAGCACGAAACAGAACAAAGACACGTGACAGCTGTCACTGAACAGCTACCTGCTGCAGTTGAAAATAAACGCTGAGCCAGCCATTTCATTGGCAGTTGATACTGTAGGGTTGTAAATCATTCCATTGCGCCTCACACATTGCATGAACCATGACTTAAACCCCCCTAATAACTAATATCAAACATATTGATATTGAAGAATTTGTCAGAAACAACAAAAAGACTGTAGTGTATTAAGATAACTCCAACTGAGTCAGCCTACATCTAACGACTCGGTTGATGGGGGTGTGCACCAACTGAGGTTAAACTCTCAAGAGTTTATTCTGACATTGGAAATTTGTCTGCGACATTAAAATCGCTTGAAATGTTGTTTAGTGTAAGGCCAGAAAGATAACCTATCCCCTGCCGATTCAGCACCATGGACAGGTCACTGAACTAACAACTGCAGGGAGAGTGTGTATTTTCGGAGATATGGGCCTTTGGAGCAATGGGCGTTTGTTTTCGGGATGACGGGCTGTTGGACAAATGGGCTTTCAGTCCAATGGGACATTTTTCTGACTATTGGGGTTTCGAAATAATGGCCCGTCGGAACAATGGCATGGCACCCTCGGGAAGAGCCAAGCTAGCTGTATCCCCCTGCTTCCAGTCTTTATGCTAATCTAAGCTAACCACATCCTGACTCTAAAGCTCTGACTTAACTGACAAGAGATGAATATCCATCTCTGTTGTCATTTCACTCTATGAAAGAAAGCGAACAAGTGTATTTCCCCAAAATGTTTAACTAACAAGCTTGGTGTGCACTGATATGTCAGATGGGAGGCAGCACTTCAGCAAACAGTGGAGGACATCTTGAGCTTCATGACTCTCTATCACACGGTCACTGTGAGAAAGTTTTAAGGTTCTGAGGTTGCAGCCTTAGAGTCTCTGTGTCTCATTGTAAAGCAGTCTTTTTCATACTGATGCGGCACATAGCCTCAGGCTGCCCGAAGTGCTCTTTGTTTTCAATGTATTAATCAATAAACTACCGCAGCTCAAACTTGTACCTTTCCATTTGAGCCTTATCGGTATCACTCATAATTTAGGATATTCAAAATTACAAAATGTACAAATGTATTTGTGAAAATGATCCCACTATGTTGTGCTGAAATCAAAATGTCAATTTTACAAGCATCACAGCTCTATTGATTGAAAATATTGTCGGCATCCAAACAGTGACATTTTTTCAAGAGAGAAAAATGTGTTTTCTTAATGCAGTGTGTCTGGAGTGGGTGAATGGCCCATTTCCTTTCCCATTATGAAAAATCAAAGCGCTCCTGACCGCTGTGATTTTATTCAATCTGGTTTTATGTGAAATGATTTCTGATGACCTCTCTCTTCATGTCCCATTCATGCTGAAATGCTTTTTCATCAACGAGGACTTTATCATCGGTCCCCTCCACGCCCTCCTGGCCAGGACTCATTAACTACACGCTGCAGAGTGGCAGATTGAATCTCTCACTTTCAGTGCCTGAAACAAATCTAATTTCAGGTTCATACTGTCTTGCACAACTTACTGAATACTTGCACCTCCCACAAAATCTACTCACAGGTGTCATCCAGTGGCAGTCTCTCTGTACTCCCTGCTAAGTAGAAGAATGAATAAATCATCCATGCAGGATACTCTTCCATGAGGTTTGTGATGACATGTTTGGCATCACAGACCACTTAAATATTTAGTGAGTGGATGTGTTTCTGTCTGCAGCGTATTCTTCCATCATCACACAGATTACATTTGGAGAAGCAAAAAAATATATATAATCAAAAATATCTGACAATAAGTCAATGATGGAACCTTCTCCCTTTTCTGTTGTAGTTGTCCCTGCTGTCTCAGGTGCTGTCTCACCAACACTGTTACAGCATTGTCAGGCACTGCACCAGCTTCTTAGTTTAAAGGGTATGTTCTCATCGTTGTTTGTAGTACAGTTTGCGGACAACACTACCATCATCAGCTGGATTACAGAGTTCTCTCCATGTCGGGAATTGCAGTCGTGGGTGTACAGCGTGAACAGGAGGGGGCTGAGCACACAACCCTGGGGGGCTCCGGTATTGAGCCCTAGAGTGGAGGTGTGACCGCCAATCCAAACTGTCTGAGGAGACTAATTGAATATAAATACAAAAACCAATACAAAATGACAAACAAAATAAATTATTTGGTACCAGTCAGCTGAAAATAGTCAAAAGAAGGAAAATCAAGATCATAATTAATGTTTAAGTTAATCTTTAAGTGTGATGTTTTTTAAAGGTTGCAAACTCTTGATAATGTGTAGGTTTGCATTACATATACTGTATGTACACCATGATATCTGACAGAATACTGGTCATGTCTAGTTTAAAAGGAAGATGGTAAACATGTTTTGTGAATTTCTCACTTTGTTCCCAAGTTTATGGGTCTGAAACTTCAGTGAAAAAGTTCAGTTTTTGTTTCAGTGTAGATGGAAAGTAGTAGTGATCCTAAGCCAATATAACACATTGCGTTTGGGTCTTTCTCATGCCATTCCTGGCTACATCAATGTGAGACAGTCACAGGAGATGAAACAGGTTACCGATTTATTGAACTCTGTTAGGTTTTAAGGCAAGTACGGACTGGACCCAAGCACAACACTTAAACCAGGTAGGTGCAGGTAAAAGAGGATTTAATGATACAAGGCACACAGGCCAAGGAACCGAGGGGTAGCTGGGCAGCTGATAGTAGATCAGGGGCCGGGGCGTTATGTGGCTGTGGTCCGGTGGGTAAGGCTGGGCTGGTCCAACTGCAGGCAGCGAGAGTTCTGTGACGAGAAACAGACAACAGTGAGAACACTGGCAAAACTTAGGAAAATACTTAGCTTGATAGAACGCGGGTAGAGCCTAGACCTGGTACCACAGAAGTGGATGAGACAATCTGGTGACGAGCAGGCATTTTCTCCTGGTATAGGTATCTTCCCTGATGAGTTCAGATGAGCCGCAGGTGAGTGTGGTTAGACAGAGACAGACAGCCACAACCCTCGACCCAGATCTTTGACGGACAATACACAAACACACAGCCACCAAACAGACAACTCCCCTAAGGGTTCCTAACAAACTCACTTGTAGGTGCAGGAAGGCAAGCAAGCAAACAACAAGTCCAAACTCTGGAAAACGCAGAAGTGCAAGAAAAACATCCAAAAGCAGGAGCATGAAACAACTTCAGGAAACACTGAACACATGACAATGAACCAACAGAGAACAAAGCAAAAGGACAGGCATAAATAGGGAAAGGCTAACGAGGGGAATCAGGCACAGGTGAGCACTGGGGGACAGGTGAATACAATCGAGGGTAATGACACTCAAGACAGAGACACGAGGGCAGGAGCACAGTGGAAACAGGAGACATGACTTCAAAATAAAACAGGAACTAAACACAGACATAAACACGACTAGACAAGGTCCATGGAACATGACACATGGGATGGAAAGAATACAGGAGTTATTTAACAGAATGTACAGTAATGCTTTCACCATTTCTAGCATTTATTTCAAATATATAGAAAAACTAGTTAGTTGCCACCAGCAGAAACTAACATTTCCTCTACAAAATATCCAAGTCACAAAGCCAGTTGTGCTGTTTGATTGACAAGTGATCTCTGGTACCTTCAGTGTAAGTGCAGCGCAGGAACACCACAGCTCTGAGAATCTGTTACCAAACACACAAATAAAATAAATAAGATGGATGTTACCATGGTTTTTATTCACCTCCAGCCTTAAGAAAATACCTCTCTCTCCGTCTCTTCACTTCTTTCTTCTCTCCTCTCTCTTGCTTTCTCACCTTCCTTCTCTGCTTCTCTGCCAACTAGCAATCCTCCTTCCAGGCATCAGGTGAAACTCGGGTGTCACTGTTTTGACATTTTTGTTGCTGTGTGCCTCCGTACAAATCACAGCAGCTGTCAGACATGGAGGGGCAGTAAATTGGAGGGGCATCAGATGACAAAGAGACTGCAGAGAAAGACAGAGTAGGTGAAAAGGAGAAGAGACAGGAAGTGTTCACATTTGAAATGTCCTGGATAGGAGGTGAGGGTGACTCTGAAGTAGACAGAAGATCGGAGGTGGTGAAGTAGCCAACAAGAGGCCTGCAAACAGTTTAAGAAACCAAAGAGGATTGGCAGTATGTCTGGTCTATCTGTCACTGCTTACAGTTCCTCACATTCCAGAGTGAGATTTATCAGTCAATATGATTTTCTCCACATGTTGGACTGTAAATGAAGCTGTTGGGAGTTAAATCAACTGAACTGAGTCTCCTTTTTTTTTAGGCTGCCATGAATCTTTATTAAGTAAATTATACACTCTGTCTAAAACAAATAAATGTACAACAGAGTATTAGGGTCACAGTTGGAAAAAACAATCTGAGATTTTTAGAATTAAGTTGAAATACTTCATAATTTTACGAGGGAAAGTCATACAATTTTGAGAATAAAGTCATAATGTTAAAAGAAGAAGGTTGCTTTGAGAACAAAACGTCATGTCATAATTAGATAGGACAGATTGGATTATATGTCTCATATTATTTTGACTATAATATGATTTAATGCTTGAAGCATTACCTTAAGTTTGTTCTTGAATTATGACAAACTTTTCCCCAAAATATTACTTTTTTGTCACTAACTCTCAACTTTATTCTCAGAATAAAGAAACTATTTTCTGAAACAATGTTCTTGATTTTTTTTTACTCCTTTCTTGAAATGTGATTCTTTTTTAAGCAAAATATTTCCTTACTCTCCAAATCTCTATTTTTCTCCCTTAACTATGACCCTAATGTAGGTCTTTTGAGAGGGAAAAAATAAATAGATGAAACAAGTAATGATGACATTTTATGCTAGTTTTAATAATGTTAATCCTGAAGGTTTCTGTTTTTGGTGAATATGGCAACACAAAGTATAGTTTCATAATATTCAATTCAGTTTTATTTATATAGCGCCATATCATAACAAAGTTATCTCAGGACGCTTTTTCATAAAGAGCATAGAAGAGCATAGAACATAATACAAATCCCAGAGTCTCATGAAACAGCACATCAGGGTTCCCACTCTTTTAAAGTAATTACTTTCCATAACATTATTAATAACTCATTGAACGATACCTCTGTTTCATTTAAAAATAGTTAATGTATGCTAATGATGTAACCAGCAAAGTGGTTCAAGATAACTTAAACTGAACCTAAATTTGAAGTCTTCAGTTCAGGCAGATGTGGTAGATTTCAACTTATTTCAAATATGGAAATTATACTCAAACAATATCTAATAAGTTGGGACTGAACTGTGTGTTTGAGGTGACTTTAAGTGATCACCCTGAAAACACGATCCCCCTTAACCTTGTGAGTCCTCCCTGAACAAAGTTAATAATTTCAGCAGCCAGCTTTTGCAGGCACATGAGAAAAAAAGTACATTTTATAATACTGTTCAAATCATAATTTGGTGGTATGTTAAATAGTTTTCCAGTACATGTTATTATTTCAATTCAATTTTCAGTTTTATTTATATAGTGCCATATCATAACAAAGTTATCTCAGGTCTAGACTGACTCTTTATATTTACAGAGACCCAACAATTCCCACCATGAGCAGCACTAGGAGACAGTGGCAAGACCAAACTCCCTTTTAACAGGCAGAAACCTCGACCAGAACCAGAACCAGGCTCTGGGTCATCTGCCTCGACTGGTTAGGTTGAGAGAGAGAGAGAATACAGTAGTACAGTACAGTACATTTCTACACACAGATGTAAAGTAATAGTAGTGGTAATGGTATTGATGTTAATATTAATAATATAATACTAATAGCAATATAATAATAGTAATACTAATAATAAGAGCAATAACAATAATAGCAGCAGCGGCTGTTGAGCAGGAACATGGGGGCAGAAGGTGGCTCGCAACCACAGATCCAGACTCCGCAGCTCTGCAACCACAGATCCAGACTCTACAGCTCCGGAGGAAGCTGTACCATGATGTTTTGCTATTTGTTTTCATTTTCCAAGACAAATGCAAGGCTGCATTGCAAAATTCCAGGGTCTACAAGACACATGGGAACCATGAATGCGTTGTATCTTTGGTATTATCTGTGAGTAAGTCTTATTTCTCACAAAAAATAGCACCACTACTAACATATGAGTCATTAACCTAAATGACCTTGGAGCTGCATCTACAGCTTGATGCAGCCCAGCACACATGACTACAGAATACCAGTGAGAAAAATGTCACATATTTGGTGTGGTATGGTATCTTTTAATAGTATTATTATTTTATTTTGCTACATGTAGCATTTTAAAGATACATTGTATGATTTTGTTAGAGCTACAAAATCCTAAATTACCAAATCAAAACATTTCTTCACAGTAAAATTAGGAAGCACCTTTACCCTGAGGTAACTCACATTTGTATTAGGCACATAATTTCCCAGGCAAGTGCACACACACACACACACACACACACACACACCTGCTGTAATCCCCCAAGCTGATGCTGGGAATATATGTGTTATTAAGCAGCTTCCTTGTTAAATAAGTCTATCACTATCTCCTCCTGAGTATTAGCCATTAGCTTTTTATCCCTCTGCTGGCCTCCTGGGAGCCAGAATAAAGAGGACTGGGGAGAAGCTTCTTAATTGTCATAGTCTCTCTCGCCCATTCTCTCTGTCTCTGTGCACGTGTGTGTTTTTCTGTTCCTGAATGCATGCATGAGGCTGTTTTAAGTTTATGCATCACTGTCTATTAATGTGTCAGATATGAGCATGCAGACTCATTAGAGGGTTAGGGTTAGCGCTGTGTGTGTGAGGATGAGAAAAGGTCAGGATGGCAGTTGCATACTGACTCTTGCTGTAGCTGGGTGAATGCTGGGACATGTTCACAAATTTCAGACTACACACATGTGTATGCAAACACATGTCAGCTGTTGCTCACATATGAATTTCTCCTCCAAACAACTCGAAGTCAGTGGTGGCTAGAGAGAAAAATGGGGAGGACAGGAGGAGAACGAACTTAAAAAATCCCAATAAATGAAACTAGAAAACAATATTTCATGCCATATACCCCGGGCACAAAATTAGCACCAGCCACCAACCAAATGCTGGTAAAATATGCTGGTGGATTTGCTTCACTTACCAGCCAAAAAACAATGGTAATCTCTATTGAGTGACTGTTAAAATTTGAACATTCACAAATGTTGGACAAAAAAGTTAATTGTGCACCCTGTATATACCCTTGTAAATCTCTGCTGTGATCTTGGACTGCTGCACGGCATGGAGGATGTTCAGGCAAGTCACTCGCCCATATGGGGATCCAGTCCCGCACGCCACCGTAGTCGCGAGTCTTTTTATATTTTGATGTCCCTCTTGCCTCTCAAAAATAGAGGAGGAACAACCTCCTCTGCCTCCATGAAGCAGCTCCACTGATCTACATAAAGTGTTTTAAACAAAAAGGATAGACACACACATTTTGTTTGTTTTTTTTGAACAATCTAATTTGCCACACATCATGACATTAACAATTTAGCTACCACCAGCTAACATTCAGTGTAAAGTTAACTTGAAGTGTATTTTCAACTACTTGGGCTATAGCAGGATTATACAATATTAATTTAGCAAACCTTAAAGATGCACTATTCAATAATTTTACATGAACATTTGAAAAAATGACAAAGTGTAACGTGAAAGGTGTAAAGGTGTAGTTCCCCTCAGCTCTACGAAGAGTCACACCCTCTTTCAACTCATTGTAAAGGCAAAGGTGCAGGTTAGGTGTAAACAATGACTCAACAGTAAGACGTTTTCACTCAAAATTGAAATATTTTCTGCTTTTGCTTTGCATTGTAACCCCGCACTTCAATGTGAATGTGTACCAGCACAAACTTCCAAAAGATTACAGAGCATTAGACTGACCTTGCCATGTCATTTAGGCCATCCTCATTTAATCTGACCAGTGCAACAACGCAAAGTTTCTCTCACCAACTGGAAACCATGAAAATAAAAAGAAGGCTGGTACAAAAGACAACCATGGACTTTTTGAGGATTCCTCTTGCGTTTTGTTTGCAGGGTCCAGTAAAATCCACCATTCATGTTTCTTAAAGTGACCAGCCTTTCTCCCTGCATCAGCTAGCCTTTTCCTAATTAGAAAGCCTCAGGAAGCCTCACAATGCTGTCACTGTTGACCTTATCAAAAGCAGCTTCTGCCTCACACACCCCACACTAGGCTATATCTTCTGAAATTATTGCTGCATAATAGTAATGTTGCAGCTTTAGCTGCTAATTACTCCCTAAATCTGGCCTCTTTTTCATTACACTCTGTCCAATTTCTCTTGCAGGTATCTCCATTTAAGATAATTACATTGGGTGAGTTAAGGTTGAGTGCGATTGGACCCTATTAAAAGTGCAATGAGTCAAAATCAGACATGTTCTTTTACAGTCCTGGCTTCCTTTGTTGTATGAATTGTCTTCTGTTTCCAGACCGCCCTCCTCAAAAATACGGCAGTATAGGTCGTCTGTGCAGCAGCTTATTACGACCCATATTTACGTTTATTGTTAGGCGGTGGCCTCTAGTGGCCGTAGTAATTATGACAGGAGCAAAGGAGGAAGTCAGGTGAGGTAGTAAAGAGCGACAAAGTCCGTGTAGGAAGGCAGCTGTGGTGGATTGATGGGTCAAGCACACGACTTCACCCAGAAGACCACTGTTTGGGTCCCGTGTGAGACCAAAAGTCACCGCTGACTTATTTGAACTTACATCAGATCGTAATGTTAAGTTACCTTAGTAAGTCATGTGATGTAACTTAACTTACGCCCTAACCAAGTAGTTTTTCCTAACCAAACTGTGCCCATTTCACAACATTAAACACGGGTTTATTATTGTTACCATGACAACGAAGGTCCACTATGCCTGTAGCTGGTACTCTCCAACGCTCATATATGTCGACCTATGACCTATTCTGTCGTTTAGGTATGAGAACGTGTTGTCTGTTTCATGTCATTCACATTTGTGTCTGTGCCATGAATGCTATCATGTGATTATAATGCTTACCAAATCAATTTTGTGGACTCCCCCCACCCCCCTCTCCGTGACACTAAACACAGCTCACAGATGCATTACTGCTTTATCTTTTATTTTTGTGACACCCTCTGAGATAGAAGTGTTTGCTTTGGTGTTTTTTGCACCACATTTCCCAGAATTCACCTCAAACACTGTCCCTGGTCCTTTCACTGGAGAGACAGCAGCAACCGTCACTCCAACACAACGATATACCTTAACAATATACCTGACATAGCTCTTCTAACCAGCAGCAGACTTTCATCCCTGCTAGTTTGGTTTCCATTTTGACTTGTGTCCAATAACTTTGACTAAGGCAAACCAAATGTATTTCCATAACACGTTTCAAACACAGAGGCAATTCAAAACATTTAAAAACACAATGACAGGGAAGATAATAATGTAACATAGAGTAAAATGAGATGAATGACGTAAAATTTACTAAAGAGCTACAAAACCTACTGGGTTTATGTTCTTCAAGCACATCAGAAATGTATTTTAAGATGCATTAAAGATACAAGAACAGGATTCATGTGCTCAGTTCTCCTGGTTCTTGTTAGAACTCTGGCAGCAGTGTTCTGAATGACCTGCAGTTGTCTAATGGTCTTTTTTGAAGACTTTCTGACTATTTGTTTGAGATGATAAAATGCTGGTGTAGTCTATTAAACACCAAGATTTTAAACTTGGCCTCATATCCAATACTTCATATACATTTCACATGTTATTTGCTATTGGGAGATAATAAACATTTCACATGATTTTGTTACGCTTTTTTTCTTAGTTAAATCATGTAGATTTTTGCTGAGTAGCACATCACTAAGAAGATCCCAGGATGTGTTAAAAATGGGAGAGATGTGTCATGAGTGTGATGAGTCATGATGAGTTTGCAGTTTCAAGTATTTATTGTTAATAAATACTTGAAAGCTGCTCTTACAGGTTATTCCTGCACTGTACTGTAAGTAGGACTGAGTTGTTAAAAAATAGGTCTTATTCTTCACTTTTAGTGAAGAACTATTTTACTCCTCAGTTGGTTCCCATAGTTCACTTAAATTTTATTAATATTTATTATATCTATAAATTACATTATACTATACTATGCTCATATAGAGCAGGTGTAGACCGACTCTTTATCTTTACAGAGACCCAACAATTCCCACCAAGAGCAGCACTAGGAGACAGTGGCAAGGAAAAACTCCCTTTTAACAGACAGAAACCTCGAGCAGAACCAGAACCAGGCTCTGGGTGGGCAGTCATCTGCCTCAGACACACACACACAGAGAGAGAGAGAGAGAGAGAGAGCAGGAGGAAAGAGAACAACTCTACAGCAACAACTCTAAGTATAATTACCTAATCATATTATATAATATTCTGGTGTACACTGTTATAGCTGACGGTATCATATTACTCTTATGTATATTGTAATCTGCTGACTTTGCTGCTATAATCACACCACTATGTCACTTTGCCTGAGACGGTATTGCACTCATCAGTTCATGTACACCAGTTGTGGGTACCGTATGTGTACTGCTATTGCCCATAAGTTTGAGTTTAATTGCTCTTGTAGAGTTCCTATTTTATTCTATTCTTATTTTTATTTTATATACTTAAAATTGAGGTGGCATGGTGGTGCTTCTGTGTGGAGTTTACATGTTCTGCCCCGCAACCCTCGGAGGATAAGCGGTATAGATAATGGATGGATGGAGACTTAGAATTGATCAATTTTATTTTAAGTTTCAATTTTTCTCTGTTCATATGTCTCTGTCTGGGGGACCAATAAAGGATTATCTTATCTTCGTTAGAGCAGTCTTTAGTGTAATTTCTCAGAACTTCGCCAAAAACGTGCCCAGATCTCCCTGCTGTTCTCCTAAAACTCATGGTGTTGGTCAGAGCTGGATTATTTAAACCTCCTTCTTTTCCATCATGACGTTCTTAGACACTAACAATGTGTCGGCTTGGCTGGCCATGTGTACACATGCATGAGCCTGTGTATATACTGCAGGGGCCCACACAGTCATGCAAAACATTTTGTCTCCAGATTTGTAAGCATGCATGTGTGGCAGCCGCATCTACTCTGTAAGATAATGTGTCTCTGCAGGCAGTGAAAGCACAGGAAGGTAAACACATTACAGAGTCATGCTCCAGTAACAGGTGAACTCCACAGGGTGCCTTTAATCAAGTGTTCTTAATTGTAACACACAGTTGTGTATATGTCCAACATGTCAACGAAAATACATTGTAGGTATCTTGTAATGTGTTTGCAAACAGAAAGGTATAAATAGTCATTTGTAGTTGTGGGGTGTAGGGTGGGGGTGGGAGCAGAGGGGTTACATGGTGTAACTATTACTACTAAGACAAAAAAAGGGTCTTAACTCATAAAAAAGTTTTTCTGCGCAGTAAATCCAGAGCCTCTTGTGGTTCTAATGTTAGTTTTTGGCAGCTCCTTGACTTTTGCTAATCAATGTTTGACTTGATTAAAACAAGTGAACAGCAGGTCCTACCAATCATACCCCTGTCTAAATCTCATCCTCTGCGTAGGAGACAGTCCCGAACACTTTTTATAGAAATGTTTTGGAAAGCAGTTGTGCATTGGTTTTAATTGGAGGTGGGGAAGTTAACCAGATGTACATTTGTCAAAATCCTTTAAGTCTTCTTGCTTGTGAAAGTAAAAAACATTTCTGATAAAACAAAAAATATATCTGACCTTTATGCAGGGTACAATCCCGGGTACAATCTGATTGTCAAAGTATGTATTCAAGTGCCTTCTTCACCTCATTTTGGTGCGCCAAGCTGGAATGGACTCATTACTTCCCCCAGGCCAGAGGGTAGAAAACATCTGCTGAACACCCCCAAAATGAATTACATCAGGCATTACTTTGGGAAACCCAGCGGAGAATTAGATGACTCATGCACCTGCAGCAGAACTGTGTTTTTGGACACTGGTTAGACTGGGTGTTCAGTGTTGTTGAGGGAGAACTTCAGAATCCCGCTGTCCATCCAATCTGATTGGTCATTATTAATGAAGAGGGAATATGTAGGCCAATAAAGAATGGCCCTACAATGAAACAGGATGTTTTATGGAGGAGGTGGGTACAGGCTAGCTCTACTCCCACAATCATATACTCACATTGGAAGAGATATATTTTCAAAAAGATTGTTGTCATTAAATCTTTTTAAAAGCATGCACCCGATTACGAGGTAGACTGCTAGCAGCATTTGTCTTGATGAATTAGGAGTCCTCTGGACTACCTCTGACTTTCACATTTTTAGGAATTAGTTTTAGCATTAAAAATGCATACCACTGCCATTATTTCTAAGAGTTTATTATGAATAAGTTAATGTTGAGAGTCTACATTGTGTGTGTGGACAAAGTAGAGGTTAAACTGATTAACAAAAGTCAATCTTAAACAAGCTCTAATTTTGCTGGGGGTCCCCTTCAGGTTCCCTAGAATCCCCTCAGGGACCCATGGAACTGCCTGTATGTGCCCTGTGGCTCTAGACCCTACACCTACTGGTGCTGGAGTTTCAACAGTTCTGTTCTGAACAATATTTAACAGCAAAAAACCTTTTAGGAGGTCTGTGCAGGGCTGGATTAGCCCACCAGGGTGCCCAGGGCAAAAATGAGCTGTGGGCCCCTATTGAGCCCTCTCCACATACTTCCCCCAATCCAGAAACCAACGTATTTCCATGCTGAAATACTGCCCTGCTCCGAGTTTGTTGTAAGTCAGATAGTTTGTGATAATTTGATTCAACACAAATTAACAAACACATTTGTAATCAACAAATCAAATTACTACAACATAAGGACAATCTTCTGTGTGTCAGGGACCTCAAGGCCTTGGTGGAGGTCCTGAAAATATTGGAAAGTTTTGACCTTTGATGCACAATAGAATAAAAGCGAAACATGAAACAATTAGATTATCCGGTAAGTTATGATTCTGCACTGCTTCACATATTGACATGTTGTTTCATATACCACCACAGGCTCGGTATTATGATAGGTGTGATGATAGACGTGACACATGATGAAGGTGAAAATTCATGTTATTTTTGAACATGATGATGCCAGTAAATGAATTCCTGCCAACGACAGCCCAGCTCAGTCATGGATGGTATTTCCCAGAACTGCC
The DNA here is from genome assembly GCA_002120245.1 of Maccullochella peelii. Taxonomy (NCBI): domain Eukaryota; kingdom Metazoa; phylum Chordata; class Actinopteri; order Centrarchiformes; family Percichthyidae; genus Maccullochella; species Maccullochella peelii. Next base: position 22,371 of record LKNJ01005747.1, read on the forward strand.
AGATGGTCAGTCCATGCTTGGTTACAACACATAACTTCTGTCCAATTTATTCCATTTATTTGCTTAGATTATTCTTAGTCTCGCACTAATTCAATCATAATTTAGTTCAATTGAACTAAATTATATAATTTGATCAAATTTTGTAACATCCCCGAGGCTGAACACATGAACAGTGATGGTATAAATCAAGGGAATTCAATTGAATGTACCTGATAACAGACAGATGTGGTGCATGACTGACTAGAATGAACTTGAAGATGTGATGTCTTGATTAGCTGAAAACAAATGAGACAGACATGCTACCCCTATGCACAAAGGTAGGTCTTGGGTCTAGGGTGGCACTATTCCTCATAGAAATTGAATTGGCCACAATGGGTACCCTGCACCAACTTAATCTGGCAGCTGATTATGACACTGTATTGGGTGTAGGTGACCCACATTGTTAAAGCTGCAATCAGATATTTTTATTTGAAAATAAAATATACTTTTTATAGTGCAGAGGTTAAAATTCAGGAATAAAATATATATACACAATAGAATAAAATAAAATATAGAATAGATTAGAATACTGTGGTAGACAAACATATATACATATACAGTATACTGTATATACATATACATACACATATATAGGTGTCCCTGAGCCTGGTGGTGCAGGACGGGATGCTGCGCTACCATCGGTAGGTATTGTCCAAATCCAATGGCAAAGGGAAACTAATTGAATTGTTTAAATGTGAATGAGAGATATCTCAAAACATCATCTAAAAATGTCCATAGAATGTCTAAATCGTTTTAATGCTGACAAAAAGTTGCGTGCTGTAAACAAAAGAAATTAAACAAAAGAAATCAACACAATCAAGTACTTTAGTAACTGGCTGTAGCTGCAAAATGGAAAACTTTAGAAAGCACATTTCATTCCATCTTTATTCGTTCCATTTAGTTTTCACAACATTAAAATGAGGGTATGGATTAACCAAAGCAAGGGCACCAGCTTTATCCTGTGTGCTTACAATATCATCTGATATAATAACATGAAGCCTTGAAATATATATTTCAATTGCCTACTCCCACTCACAGACTCCGTACAAAGTAGAGTTTTAATTATTACAACCATCTAAGATTGTGACACAGAACATGAAGGACAATTTTTTCTAAGGATGTTGTTAATGTGCTGAACCAGGGCACCCACGTGCAGACACAAGGAGACCAGAAAGGAGTTGAAACAAGAGGGATTTATTTAACAGGCTTGACTTCGGAGGCAGGGACGGGCTGCAGTGACTCAGGGTGGGAACTGGACAGGTGGCGAGGAAAGCGGAGACGGAGACCAGAGGCTGGGAAACAGATTTTCTGGACAGGGAAGACGAGCAGACAAACACTAGACCAGGAGACAGGGGCTGGAACCGGAGCGGGTAGAACTGTCGGGGCAGAGGAGAAGCAGCATTAAACAAGGCAGGTCAAATGAGAACAGGTAAGAATGTAGAAAACAGGCTTGATACACAGACTAACAAGCAGTGGCTACAATCTGGCAGTGTGGATGTGGCTGAGCAGAGTATTAGTAGAGACCTTGATGACTGGAGTGGTTGCAGCTGGTGGCACTCTGCTCTGGCTTCAGCACACCTGTCTTCCCTCATGCAATCACACACACACACACACACACACACAGAGAGAGGGAGAAGTCACTCAGTGAGTGACAGCAGGATTGGAGGGGCCGGGTTGATCGTCAGAGGGCGTAGTCAGCAACCCCACCGGGGCAGATGTAACAGATGTTGTTCTTTGAGTGTGTGGAAATAGAGATTTCTAAAGCCTTGTAGGGACCACAGAATCTCCACAGATGAATTTGTTCATTGTGTGACATGAACTAAACTTTTTTTTTTATATTTAAGTTTGTTACGCTCACGGTTGTCCCTCACCTCCAATCACTTCCTGGAACTGTAACCAGATGTCTCCTGGATGACGCCACTGACCAGGTCAACAAAACTCCAGCTCCCCCTTTTGTTCTCCCTCTTAGCGCTCTTACTCTCTTACCCTTTCTCCTCTCGGACCTCGACGGAGGTCCCCTCCACTGTATTGTCTGCACGGAGCATACACACTGAACTCTCTACTTATGGCAGCGACGCAAGAGCCTGCGTAAGACCCCTGGTAGCATACCGCTAAACAAGTTTATTTAGCGCTAGCGGCTACGACATAAAGTCTGCCTGCTAAGTAAACTTTAAGAGCAACAGGAGCAACGAAGCAAGTTAACGCCAAGCTGCTAACTTTCCAGAGAGAACAAAGGAGTGACTGGTTTCCTCCGACCTGCACCAGGTCGGAGGAAACGGGAACACTGCACGGCAAGGACTGCATTCACCATCGGAACCGCAACTTTCCCCAGCTCGGCTCAAATCCACAATCGATGGAATCTCCAGCTAACACAGCAGCACACCAAGGAACTCCTCTCTTCACAAACTGGTAACTAACTGGGCACATCTAGCTAGCATAGCAACGGCACACGGCTAAGCACAGGACTGTTAAACTTTATCAATGTACTGTAACTTTACATTTATTGATTTTGATACCGTCTTTTTTTTGCCCGTGCATGCACAGAACACACAGGCAGAACAAAGAAACACATGGCGAGCACCGACATGCGCCCACACACACACACACACACACATACACTCTTCTGTTTTAGTTAAGTAGTTAGATTACTTGTTGTGTGATTTACCTTTTCATTATTTGTTAAATAAATGCTTGTGGATATACATTTTGGTCTGCCGTA
>LKNJ01005748.1:0-21623 GCA_002120245.1 Maccullochella peelii
GGAGAGGGAGAGGAGGAGAGAGGAGCTCAGGATCAGTCACAGTCACCTATCTGGAATAAATTCAGAATTCGTTAGAGAGAATTAGGCAGCTTTGAAATATCTTGTATGCAACTTTTAAGTCAGGAAGCCAACTTGCAGTGGTGTGGTGTTTTTTTTTGTTACTTTACATTCATACATTGCCACTGCAGCTTAATAAGGAAAATTCCAGTTTATTATAAGTTTTTCCATAGTTTTGGCCATTGTTTCGCTTTGATAATGTTGTTCTCATCGACTAATTGATCTTAGAACGCTATAACATCTCTACAATGAAGTCTGGTAGGGCAAGAAACCCAAGCAGCCAGATGCTCAGAGAGGTTGGAAACAAGCTAACCGTTTCTCCAGATGATCAAAACCACCTTATTTAGTGGTCCAACTGAAACTGAGCACACCTGAGTTGATGCTAATAATCCCTCACTGCACAAGAAAACTGTGAGCACAGAACCACAGTAAGCACATCAGGTCAAAGTTGAATCATTTGATTGTTCTATTGTTCTTTGTTCTCTCTTAATGAGTTTGAGTGTTCACTGTTGCTGTGTTCCCAGATCTCAGTGACCCCCCCCACTCTCTGTCTGTGTGTTTGTCCTCTGCAGCCGTGTTATCAGAAGGCCAGGCAGTGGCTGCTGGATAACATCCCCTCAGTCCTGGTGTTTGGAGTGTTTATTGGTGTTGTGCAGGTATTTATCTCCAATCTGTATTTGTCATGTGATTGTTTCCCCATCTGTTAGGCTCATGAAGCCTCAAACCCAGCAGATTATAAAAACCCATATTATATATATTAAGCTTTACCCACTGATTTTACCAGCACTGGCACTGCTTAGCTTTTGCCAGGAATCTGCAGCTACATGTGCGTCTTGTGTGTGTGTGTGTGTGTGTGTGTGTGTGTCATTAATTAAAACCCCTCCACTACAACAGGTAAACCAAAACTATAATACATAGGGAAGGCATATTAATCTCAAATTGAAATTGGCAATACACAAAACAAATATTTCCAAATATACATTAAAGAATATCACATACAAGTTTTCAGAAAGTTCACCAAAATAAAAGAACATAATACATTGGCTCAGATTCATGCGCAATTTGTTCCCTAGTTTATAATTAGTAAAGTCTGTCAGCTATCTCAGACAAAGCACTTTGATGACTTAAACTACTGCATTTCATTCCATCAGTCAGAGATTCTGTAGGGAAATGGCTACTTCAAGCAGGATCCAATTCAAAGGAATGCCAGCTGTTATTCCAGCTGTTTTTCTTCTCTGGCAGCTTAGACGTTTATTTGACCTGTACACCTCCTCTTCTCTTGTCAGATCTTGGCCCTGGTGTTCTCCATGCTGATGTACTGTCAAATTCTGTGCGCTGAGAAGCACTTGGACTGACTGCAGACCAGCTGTTCACTGGCCCGTGATGGAAAGGCTTATCATAAACACCTCTGGGATCTCAGTATACCCCCCCAAACTGATCCGTATTTTCAAAACCTCCAATCCAGACTCTGGTGCTCACACCTGAAATGGGTGCCTTTGAAAGGCCCTGAGTTATTGGGTTTCAAATTCCCCTTAAGTTTCCCCAAGAAACTAACACTATCTAACTAAATCTATCAGTGGGCGCAATCGACACTGGCAGTACGGACAAAGCCAGCAGTAACAGACTGAGGAGGCTGCTTGTCTTTGTACCAGCCATATAAATAGATAGAATAGAGCCCATCAGCCAACAGTGAATGCATTGCTTCTGCAGAGTGGAAACGATGGGTCCAGTGCTGTCTTAAAATGTAAGAAAAGACACACACATCTGTCTCTCCTTATTTTACAGTACCTTGTTTCTTATTTTAGAATGCTTTTCACAGATAGGAAATAATAGAGTGTTAAATATGTTATAAATGATGCATTCTGTTCAGTAGGACTGCAAGAAAAATGTAACTTAACTCACCATTGATAATTTCATTATTTGGATTTCATTATCCATCAAGGATGCCAAGAAGAGGAGAGAGGACCTTTAACTTTATAACCTGCTGGTTCAGTGTGTGTGATAGCACTATAATGGGTGGAGAGGGTTTTCACATGTAAAAAAACAAAAAAAGAAGAAGAAAATATTTTTACATAGCACTTAATTCACTTTAATAATTTCAAGCCGTGTATATTATTCCTATACTATACGAGTGCCTTGAACATATCTGGCTCAGTGACTTCACAGCGTTACAGTGCTCTTATTTCTATTTCATCGAATCATCACTGCAATATTTTAAAATATTCCTTTTGTAACTCATGGTATTTCTCTGTCTTTCTTTATTGTCCTTATTTACCACACAAGTTTATTCAACTTTAACTTTTTTATTGGAGCATATACTGTAGTTAACATTTTCTGCTGTAGCAGTAATTTATGATATTTTTGTCAAATGGCATTAGTATAATATTAGAGAGAATGTTTGGTTCATGTGGTAATGTTCCCTAGTGGCTTTTATTGCAGTTTATTTTGCCTACTCCTGGTGACTTATCCAATGTAAAACAAAGGGTGTTTTCAGAGATTTGTTTGCCAGTTGACGGCAGTAATGCATTAATGTCACACACTCAACTTAAACAGTGCTGAGGGGTTATTGGCCAGTTTGCCAGTTTACCAACATCAAAGTAGTGGCTTCATTCTAAATGAACCCAGGGATTCATTATGAACCTGATCTTGGACTTCTTTGGATGTTTTCTTTTTATTACTGTCATGGCACAGGTAGAACTAGTAAAACAATTTGTTCTGAGGCCTTACCTGAACCCTGGTGAGCTCCACTAGCTTTCCACTCATCCACTCACTCGACTGGGTTGGCCCAGTCTGATTCTTTGCTTGTGTTGCCAACCGCCGTTGGTTTCACTTTATTTTGGTGAACAGAAACTAAACCAAAATACTTCAGGGATGAGGGTTAGTGTTCAATGTCCATCACAGTCTCAACAAAAGAGTTCCTCGCTATCAGCAGCACGCTACTCTCCTCTCTTCTTCCTCTACTCTCCTCTAGGACGTCTGTCCTCTGACCAGCTCAGATTAGATTCAGCCCGTCTTCTTCTATCCTGCCTAACAAGAATTGTAGCCACAGCCTGATAATTTCTCTGTGCCACTATCAAAAAGATCAACACAGCAGGCCCTGTAGTTTATTCTGAAACAACCCTATGACAGTATTTTCAACCTACGTCGGGCAAGTGTAGGGGACGCAGGCGTTTTGCTTTGTTGGTTTGATGAGCTGAGATGAATAAATTGCACTCACCATGTTAACTACAATAAAGGAATATATCACTCATTGCAGCAGGGCTCATTCATGTTTTAGACTGCAGTTTGTTCAGGGCTGCTGTGGCAGAAGGGACGACTCTTATCTTAACTTATCCATTTTAAAGTCCTGTATATATGGAAGTAATGTTAAGTGTTGATTGAGGTGGATCAGTGTCATATGCTACTGTGAGTGTTCGGCGTGTGATGGCTCTGTGGTTCATGACTGAGAGACTGGGTGTGGGAAGGCAGATGATGATGATCAGTCTGTTGCTTGTAAGTTAGTGCACTTCTTTGAGCTAAGGTAATGGAACTATTCAAAACCTACAGTGCAGAGCTAAATGTCACAGCGCAATAAATGCCTTTGTCATAAATACACAGTAAAAGTGCATGTATAGACACTCCAGTCATGAATATATTCTGTACAGCTTAATACTATGTAAAAATGGCTTTAAAACAACCCATGGTCCAAAGTGCCTTACAGAGGGTTTACACTGAACTACATGAGATGTAGGACTGTCAGAGGTTATTAGTGCAGGTCAACAGGAACAGAAATAAAGCCTGGTTCTTTTAAAGGGTCAAATCATTAAAAACATGTCTTTGATAAATAGCATTATTGTTTCTGGTCCTCACTTCTGTTGCTCTCGTTTCCCTCCCAGCCCCATTCATTCGTATAGATTATTGTTTCCTATGTGCTGTAAATAAATAGATGCATTGATGAGTTGGTGATTCCTTTTCTTTCTCTGATATGCCAAAGTGAAGCTGTAAACAAAAATACAATACAAATTTTAATAAAACATTTAAATAGCAAAAGAACACAGTGGAATCTAGCGCTGCAGAGAGTTTCAGCTGTATTCAGCATCCACGTTGCCCCTCACACAGGGAAAACACACTGTATCTGACTATCACTTCAACTGTAAAATACATATAAAACATAATACGGCATAAAAGCACTTTGGACCAAACAAAATACACATTTATTCACATTCACTTCAATTATTTTCAGACATCAATGATGTAAACAATAGAAGAAGAAAAAAGCAACAGAAAACATCTTCATCTGTGTACCAAATGAGCTGCGATACAACATTTTAATCAGATGGTTTGAGTTTTGGTGGCAGGGCTACCCTTTGCTACATTACATTACACCAGATAACAGATTGTACCTTTAACAAACATCACTAAAAACAAACATGGCGCAAACATTGTGCATGGGTAGCTGCTGAGGGATCAGTATCAAACCTGAGTGAGCATTACACCCTCTCAGTGAAGCTGCTCGCTAGTAGCTGGTGACTCCATGTGCATGTTAGGGAGAACATGACCCAAGGCCGGGTCTCCCAAGGCCAGGAACGAGCGATAGCAACTTCAGATGACTACTGACCAGAAAGAACTGACATTTCCAAATTGGGGGAAAAGGGTGAATGGTACTTTCTGATGTCCAGATCCCAGATCAGCACCAATCAAAGAGGCTTCTGGGATCTTGTCACAGTCCAGATGAGACTCTGTGGGGAAGCTTGTCCATGTAGGAAAGCAGGCTACGGTCCATCCGTCTCTCCTCACTTTGATGTCATAATCCAGGCCTCAGTGTTGACCAGTGGTTAGTTGGAATAAAGAGACACCTGGGAGCTCTGAGAACTCAGTCATACTCGACAGGATCCTCCAAATCTACCACATTCTCCTGAAGATGAAATAAAAGGTGGGTGATAAGTATAAACAGGAAAATATACTTTTAACATCCACATAGGTGCAAGGGTCCACCTGTGTAAATGTCTACGAGGCCCAAACGACCAAGCGGACTGTGCAAGATGCTTTGAATATGTATACAAATGTATAGAAATTGGTCTCTAAACCCTGGTCCCAGGGCCGTGGGTTGATCAAGCATCCTACACTAGTAAAATCAGTCAACCCATGCATCATTATCATTCCCTTAACCCCACCCACACCAACCCAACTCCTCCGGGCAAAAACAATACAAAGTACTGGTAACAAATTTTAAGAATTTTTGGCACTTTAACTATTAATATTAATATGTTAATACTGATAGTTAATTAACAATCAGACATGTACAGAAGAGTTCAGCATATAGGGGAGGCTTAGCCTCTGCTTCAAGCCCTCCCTCGAATCGGTGGAAATGGTAAATGAAACTAGTATGTCTGTTAAAAAGAGGAAATCAGAAGGGCACAGTTAGTGCTGTGGAAATGAACGTTGTACTGAATTTGCCCCCCACCGCCCCCCATGCAGGCCAGGGTAATTATTTGACATTTGGGAGATGTCTTTAATGGAATAATGGAAGCTAAAAATGTTTTTATTAAATCACTCACCCATCCTCCATGGCTCTTGACCCAGGGGATAAAGGTCTCCATGTAGCACTCTGCATAGCCTTGCATGCGCTGGGCTCCAGTGGCTGTCACTATCCGCCGTGATACCTCCATGGTGACAGCCATGCGGCCCAGCGTTGGACTAGCTGTCGGTGGAAGGGCTGGGGCCTCAGACACCTGACTGCTGCTGAAAGTGTCTAGAAGCTTGACAAATGATGCATAGGAAAGACGATCCAAGCTGGAGCGCAGGAAGGGGTTCGACTGGATCTGTACGTACACGTGAGGTTACACGTGAGCTGCCGTTATTTGAGAAATGAATAATGCAGCTTTCCACACCTTATGATGAACCACTACCTACCTTACTGTTGATAGAATCTCCCTCCAAAGAGAGCACTTGAACAAGCTGCTGCACCACTGTCTCTTTCTCACACGCTGATGAAAGAGAGAAGACACAAGGGAGCTTCAAAGTAAAATCTAATCTGACTGACTAACTATGGCTGACATGAGTTACCTAACTTGTATTATGTTCTGTAAGTTGGTATAACCAGCCACTTCTTCAACTGTGTGAGTGTGTACCTGGTGAAGGCTGGGCTGCGGGACTCGGTTTCTTTATACTGGTGGTCTTCTTGGCAATCTTTTCCAGCTTCTCTGCTACTTCATTATAGAACTCAGGAGGGTGGTCTATGTCAACATGAAGCACAACACCACAAGTATCTCAGATGAAAACGTTTAAACATTCAACTTTACAACCAGGTGCAATCAGGAACACTCTAGCTTTCTAAGAGTTCTGTGTTCAACATACTCCCTACACTGACAGACAGACAAATTATTATAGTGTGCTTAGCAGCAATTAATGAACAGCTAAAGCTAAAACTTGTTTGTCTAGTGTTCTAGTGTAATGGAGGAGCTTACTTGGAGAGACGACTGTCGGCGTAGGCTCTAGTTCTTTGTCGATTGACAATGTGCAAGGCCTCTGAGGATGAGGTCCATGTCCCTTATTGTCCTTCTCTTTCTCTAACTTTAACTTGAAGAACTTGGAGATCTTTTTTCGAATCCTATTTTGGTTCCGCTTCTTCTGCTGTTTCTTCTCACTGTCGTCTTCGTCTGACGTAGAGGAGTGGGATATGACATCATCCTGTGGGCAAAGGTTCTTCTGCTTAACATTAAGGGTGTGGTGATTCTGATGTGCGTGTGGGATGGATATTGTGCCTACAGTGATCAGCTTTGACTACTGCTAACTAATCTCTTTCCAGTTATCTGGGGGGCCGACAGTCCCTTTAATATCATACTGATATCACATGACTAACATATATTAGATATACTACATGAGATATATCAGACAGATACTGATAGAGAGAAATCTGCTCCTGTATTGTATATTACTGTAGAAGTAGTTTAAAATGCTCTAGTCCGTTACAGTTTGTTACACTAAATGTAAAGGCACCAAACTCTGCCCTTTTGTGTAGGGATATTGGATGACTATTATAAAGAATTAGAGCTCACCAAAAATGGGCTATTAAAGTGTAGCCTCTTTAAGTTACCCCTGGATGGATGATGCAATACAAATACAGTCCTGATCTATAACAAATGTCAGACTCATTTTGAACTTCAGGTGAATTGTAGGTTTGACATCGACCCTGATGAAATGGATTATAAAACAATAGCTGATTTCTTACTCACAGCACATTGCACTAGTTTGCTGTTTGCCCACCATTTTTCCTGCTCACATACATGTGGTGTCAATGTCCTAAATGTCATAAATATCAGACATGTTTGAAATAATCTTGATGAGAATGACAGGCAGCCAATCCTTCCATGCTGTATGGATTTAACACCAGCTGACTCAGACTGGAACAGACTTGGTCCAGTTTGGTCCAATCAGTTGTCACGCCCAAATCATTTTTATAATTGGTTCAAAAATGATTTATTTGTCTATAGACCGATGGATCTTTCTCTCAAATTTGGCAGGTCTTAAACCAACCAAACCAACAAGCAAAATGTGACTTGTGTTTATGGGGTGCCTGATACAAACAACACTTCCTTACTTCTGTTTGGTCTCTGAGGTGTGACAGTTTTGCCTGGCTGTCCCTGTCCAATGAGCCTTTAGGATCTTTGGCAGGACGGTGTGAGGTGTTACGATGAGGCAGCTGCTTTATGAAGTCCTTGAATCGCGTCTTCTTCTCATCTGCTGAACTGACATCTTCCTCCTGAGAATCCCGCGCATTCTTTGCTTTTGGTCGTGGCTTGGAGCTAGCATGGAAAAGCATCAAAGAGTGGTGAACAGCAGGGCTGGTATAGGACAGGTATCCCACGATTCAACACAATTTCAATTCAAAATGACCCTTGATGTATCTTGATAGATCTCACAGTTCTGATTTACTATTAATTTTGTTACTGTATAAGCACATTTAAAGTAACACTCATTCAAATCCATCATGAAAAAGAAATCAGATGAACTAACTTCCATATTGTGTTAAACAGATATGTTCAAAGTCCACATATGCATTCACATTTTGAGATCAACTGGAATGAAATTATATTATCAGTGCTCCATTGATGATGGCTTCTTACTTTCACAGTAAACACACTCAGAGTTGATTGAACTAATTCTAATTGCCTCTTGGGTGGACGGCCCAAATCATATTGACAGCAGCTGTGCTGTGAGATCGCCTATACTGACATTTAAAAAGAGCGACGACAGAGAAAGGTTGTCATCAAGTACAGCCAAAAAGCATCTGTTACCTCATGTAAATGAGCTGCTGTATTTATGCTGTAAAACACCAAAAAGGTTGGCAAACAGAATCCTGTGTACATTCTGCTACACTAAGCCTTTCAATTTGCACCAAAATACCTCACTTTGTGCTGACTCATGTGAATGAAACTCCACCTGTTTGTGAGCATTGCACGGGTGTGAAATTACATGAATATACACATCATCAAAGAGTCTGAGTTATAAATTACAAATCTTGAAATAGTGATCAGTCTGCGCTGTGGAATTCTGCACTCATGTGCTTTGGATGTTGCTGTCGCGTCATTGCATGTCTGAACACTCTTTATTTTTGCTCTATGCCTGTTGTCACACCAACAATGTTTCTTTGACTTTTCCCCTTCCACACAGAAGGAAGAAGACATCAGCTTCCAGTCTGAGGTGACACAAACAGCCCAAACAGAATGTGTGAGTGAATGGTGGGTGACTTTACCTGTACTTCTTGTGATCTCTGTAGGCGCCTCCTACTCTGCCAGGCCTCTCTTTCAGGGGTGTGGAAAGGGTCCGATGGAGGAAAGCTTGGAGGACTAGATGAGTCTCAGCCTTGATCTCCACCAGAGAGATGGAAGAGATGGAGGAGACGGAGGAACCGCGGCCTGCAGACTCCGACATCACTAACATAAGGTGAAACAGAAAGGCACCATTCTCAGAAGACTTAAAGCATGATGGGGCTGTTGTACTATGATTCATTTTCCAGCAGAGACCCAGAATAGAACAAGTCATGTTCTGTGTCCCAATTCTATACTACATTATGCAGTAAATACTATATGCTTTGTTTTCACTTAACATACAAGAAATCTATGTACATCTTGTACTAACAGGAAAAAAGAAAAAAAAACTACTAAAAGACTTGCACGAAACACGTTAGTCAAAGAGCAACTGCCAATGAAACTTCACAAACAGACCCAAACATGTTTTTTCTGTTTTTGTTTTTTGGAGGTGTTCCTGGAGCACTGCAATGCTCACAAACGCTGACCAGTTTCAATCACTTTATCCAAAGAGTCATAATGCTTCAAGAACCAAGTTGTAATATTTTGAGAAAAGTCTCCATCGCAGTAAACAGTGAGAACAGATAGATCTTGTGTGCATTATGTGTGCCTCCAGAACAAAAACACATTTACAACAACATACAAGTCAGTCAGCTAAAACGTATCAAAGGAGGGATGTGGATGACTTGAGGTTAAAGGGTTTGGGATACTGATATGAATCAAACCTGCAAAATGTGTCAGGCAGCTAATTTATGTGAGTAATTCTGTGTTTATTGTTTCTATAAATTAAAGACAAAATTATCATAAAAATTATCAAATAATTAAAAAAATTATCATCAATAATTAATAATTAACCAGGTGTATGTACAGGCAAAACGTTGTTCCAATGTGGACCACTTTAGGCATTTTGGTTGCAATTGCCATGAAATCTGGTTCAGACATTCATGGCCCCCAGAGGATATATTCTACTGACTTTTCCTCTAGCGCCACCATGAGGTTCACATTTGTAATTTTGAGTGAAATGTCTATGAAACTATTGGAGAAATTGCCATGGAATCTGGCACAGACATTCATGTTCTGCTCAAGAGGAATTATAATAACTTTGGATGCGGATCAGGGGATCACCAGTTAATATAATTAATCCTGAGGGGGACATGAGTGTGTATAGTATATATGTTCAGATATTTCACATGAAAAACAAATATGTCAACCTCATGGTGGCGCTAGAGGAAAAGTCAGGGGATCACCACTTCATGGCACGCCATCTCAGTTATTTCAGTCTGGACCAAAGTGGTGGACCGTCATCCGTTGCTCGGGCCATGCTGCTAGCATAGCTAAAAATTGTCTTAATATTATGATATATGTATTTCCTACCAAAAAGGACCAAATCATGAATCAAGTATCAAACAGTAGTGTAAAAATAACAAAAGAACACCACTTGATGAAAATGAAGTATAATGGGAGCTTGACTGTATAAAATGAACATGTACATGTAGAAATCCATCATCCAGCTTGTAAGATACCCGACAACTGTATGTTCCACAACGAATATGGATTGTGGTGGAATGTACAGTTCTCTTGCAGATGCATGTAATTAAGTCATTACAACTCCAACAAGAATATGTCGAAAAGCTGACGGTTCAGAAACATCCACTTGCATTGACCTCATTTTCACAAACGTCACGTTCAGAAGCGATATCAATGCCAGAAGGATGTAGTGATCATAATGTAATTGCAATTGTATGGTCAACTAAAGTTCCAAAAGCTGGGCCAAAAGTAATACTAAAAAGAACTTTTAAACATTTCAACACTAGCAATTATTATGATGAAGTACAGAATATTGATTGGTCTACAGTTCTAACGGAGGAAGAGCCTGATATGGCATTAAGGGCTTTTAATAACTTATTAATGACCCTGTAAGAGACGAGACAGTGAGAAATGTTGCGGCTCCCTCCCTGGCTAGATCAAAAACTTAAAGACTACATGACACAAAGAAACCAAGCTAAGGCAAGAGCAATCAAATCGGGTGATGCATTCATTGGAGAATCTATTGCAAATAAAGAAATGATGTAGCAAAGTTGAATAAAATGAAAAAAGACACACTATCAGGATAGAATTAAAAATGCCAGAAAATATGGAGAGCCAAAGGGACTCCATTCTTCTTGGACGCTGATGGGAAATTTCTCACTAGACCAAATTGCAGAACAGAAATTTTCTTTGCAATAAAGTTCAGTATTTGCATGGAACAAAAGGGCTTTCTACCTAGTTGATAAGGGAAGAAATCATGAAAAATAAGTCATGCAAGTTTACATTTGAAAAAGTAAGTAATCATATAATAGAGAAACTATTTGTAGCATGTAAAGAAATGGCACCCTGGGCAGATAATCTTGATGTGAAATTACTGAAAAAAGGAGCTGGTTTGATTGCTCTGCCAATTTGTCATATTATTAATTTGAGTTTGGAAAATAGCTAAGATTGTTCCACTAACCAAAAGTGGTAAAAAAATAAGTTTACTACCTATTTTGAGTAAGATTATGGAAAGAATAGCATATAAACAAAGTGTGTATCAGCATGCGTACAAAGAGGGGCACTCCACAACTAACTGCAGCATGTGATATAACTGATCACACGTTGTTACTGAATACGTTGAATTGTTATGTGCAGCTACATGGATCAGAAGTGATCTTACTATAGTACATACAGAATGATCTGCCATTCATTAGGAATATTGCCAGATTTGCAGTGTATGCAGATGACTCTACAACATGCACATCAGTGCCCACATCTGGAGAAGTAGAAAAGGTTGTGAATGAGGAACTGAGCTTAGTAAAAGACGGAGTAGCTGAACAGGTCTGCCATGCTGCCTCTAACTTTCACCATATAGCCAACCATTTTCTCAACTCATATATCTATATATAATTACTCTGAGCTGAAACGGGGTCAGAAAAAGAGGGGAAGAGCGGAAGCCTTGAGTTGTTGCTGCATGTTACTACGCCGGTACATTTACTCAAGTACTGTACTTAAGTAGGCCTACAATTTTGAGGTACTTGTACTTTACTTGAATATTTCTATTTTCTGCTACTTTCTTCTTCTACTCCACTACATCTCAAAGGCAAATATAATATAATTGTACTTTTTACTGTGCTACATTTATCGGACAGCTTTAGTTATAGTCGCTGTGCAGACTCAGATTAATGATACAAATATAACCAACAAATATGATGATGATGTATTATTATTATATATTATAGGTTAAACTAAGGTAGAGATCAGGGGAAGACAGAAAACATTCTATTCAAAATAGAGTGAGAAACAGGGAGGAAGTAGAAGAGAACAGGGAATAACGACCGGATGAAGAATAGGACACAGTAATCTGAACACTCCACACAAGGGAGCATCTAACTGATGAACATTTGGAACACTGGCAGGTCCCAGAAAGCGGGGGACATGTGCAGGATTCCTGAGGAGAACAGGGCTGAAGGGAAAAATCGGACAAACACACTGTGGGAGTTCACTAAATCCAGAAGAGGGCAGTCCTGCAACACTAAAGACGTCAGGTATGGCACCGGGACGGGAACAGAAGAATCCGCACCGGCCGGCCGGACAGGACGGGAGAAAGCCTCCTCCTGCCACCAGGAAATGCTACCATGACTGTTCTTTGTGTCCTAAACACAAAGTTACTCCAACTGTAACGCCTTTGCAACTCTTGTCCTTTTTAACAGAAAATAACTGATGAGTTGAATTGGAGTGAAAAGGTAAACGAAGGCTACCATGAATCTCCGGAGGGAGCTAAACTTTTCAGCCTTCACGGAGTGACTTACTGTAGAGTTCACTAACACATTTCTCTCACTTTTATGGGATATGTCAATAAAGGACACACGGAGGTAAACTGCCATCAAACTTGTCTTCGGAGCCTACCTCTATTTGTGTGTTTCGGCGAGATTTACGCTGTCTCCTCCTCCTCCTCCTTTCCCGTCTGTGTGCGCAGCTACACTGCACTGCACGGTAACAGCGGGGGGAGGAGCGTTTTAGGCATCACAATGATCTCTGCTTGTATCTAGTGAAACTATTCTACCAGGAGTATCAAGAGAGGAAAATAATCTTATCTATCATTTACACATACCTAAACGTAAATCATTTCCATTTCTGTTTTTAGATTTTCAAAACTTGTTTTATTTATATGAAGGCTTTTATGAATATGTTATGTTATGCTTGATACAAACCAAATCAGTAAATTCTTGAAAACTAGCTCCGAAGTCTCAACAACTTTTGTCCCTCTTTTGGAATGACAAAATGACAAAAAGGCCTTAATGACCTTCAATACCTGCTGCATTTTAAAATGCCTTGAAATCCTTCACTTGTCTCTTGGAAGCTCCACTGCGTTCTTGCAGAGCACATCCTCAGGCAATCAAAAACACTCACACATTGTTGCTATAGTGAATGTGGGATTTGCCGAAGCTCTGGTCAAGTTTGTAGTATGCACCACTAAATGTCCCTCTAGGCCTGTTGTCTTTTCTGTTGGCCTGTCAGCTGTGGTAATTGATATTCGTTGCATACACAATCATACACAGTAGGCTGCAACGTGTAGTGAAATTCTGAAACAAGGACACAAGATCACAGCCTCCGCTTATTAAACATTGATTGCAGGGCCCAGTTTTTCCTGAACTTATCTGAGATTCTTGAAATGGTCAAAGGAGATTCTGATTCCTTAATGACATTTGATTTTTCCCTGAAAAGACGTCAAAGGTTTTTTCAAAGGTCAAAGAAAGTCAATATTGCTTTGATGTCAAAAACTGAGGAAATCCTGATCCAGGTGAGAGGAGTGATTTGGGGCTGATTGTGATCAATTATCCTAAAATATCTCAAGAGATTGTTTTAAATTATGAAACAATAATCCACTAAAACAGAAAAAAACTGTTATACACTAATCTATTAACATTTAATCAAATGTGAATATATATAGCTTATATATAGTCTCATCTTAGATCAGCCAGTTTATAAGCAGACATGATTAAGGGCATGTCTACGTTCATTTATGCCACCAGAAAAATAAGAAACTTCCACTTTATTATAATCATGAAGGTTTGCAGCCGGGCATTAGAGCACATAATGAACAATCAACATCAACAAACAGTTGAATAGACCCACACCAAATATAAAAAGCCAAATAAAGTGCAGTTAAAGGTCAAACAAAGTGCATTTTTTAATGTACAACATTACACAGGAATGTAAGAGAGTGATGCACTGGAAGATACCCACTGTGTCTGTTTTGAGCGGCGTCCTGAAGGGAGCTGGCCAGTCACACTTTATGGAGGGGCAGGACAGTACAGAAACAAATGAGCCTTAATATCCTGAAGCTGGGCTTGCTGCAGTGAACCAGCCTTGCTTATCTGTTTATTGAGTTTACATTAAGTGTATTCTCAACTATTTGAAATAAATAGATAAAAGCAATTGGGATAAAAGTTCTCGTATTTGCACAACACTCTAAGAAGAGCCAAGAATATGCTTATACACAGACTAAACCTGTTAGCAGGATCAGTTGTTGTTGTTGACTTGGGTCTTTTCACTGAATATCCCTTGTCCTTTAAAGGCTGCAAAAACGTACTTTCTCATTCAGATTCTTAATATGAATGATGAGGTCTTACATGAGCACAGTATTTCTGCAAAGTTAGAATCGTTTTGGATACTGCACTGGAGAGATTTCTATATTTGTGTTCTTCTCATTGGTTTGAAGCTGGTGGAGCTCAGTTGTAGGATTGTTTGCTTATGCTGACAGAGCACCGTGCATACCCACACGGCCCTGATAAAGCAGATTAGCTGAGTGTTAGATTATTTATTAAGTCATGACTATTTAATGTCAATCAGGAGAAATACACACTAGAAATTTCAGTTTTCTGACACCCGCATGTTACTTTTTCTTGTTTTTTTGGCGATTGAAACATTATGTGTTGGGAGAGAGAATTATGTGTTCAGTATGGACTACATATTCTATTCTGCCATTATTTATCGATGGCAAACCAAATATGCTCTCTGCGTCAAATTTATTTTTGCATTTTTCACGCCTCCTGGTAAGAGACAGAGGGAGAGAGACATCCACCATGAAAGAGGGACAGTGACTCGCTGGACTTTTCTCTGAACACCACACACCTTTGGATTCAACTTTGTGTGTATGTTAGGTTAACGTAAAATAAATGTTCAAGTGGGGATTTACCAGCTCCCATTCTTGCTCATGTTGATCTCTTCCACTTGTCCCAGCGAAACTGCAACCATACAAAAATTCAAAGAGCATAACAGGAAACGGTGATGTCTATTTTATTCAGAAATGCACACAAGTTATCACAAAGACATAACTCCAAAAATCAATGAGATGAGAATGAAAACAGAGTCAAGAGGAGATAATCGAGCACATAGCACCAGCAGTCCTTAGCACAGCTCCCCCCAAACCTGTCCAGCGTCACTGTGGTATCAAGACACTGGTACAAGGATTGGGAGTGACCAGACCAAGAAAGACATGAAGGGGGACTGTATGAGATTACACTGCAAAAAAAAATCTGCACTATAACGAGTCATTGGGTCTGTTACTGAATCCTAAAAAAAATCAAATAGTGTTCAAAATAGTGGAACTATTGTATCAGTCTTTTGACGTAAAGCAGATCAATGCTGTACACCCAAAACATATGACACTAAATTCAAGAAAATTCTTACAAGTTACTTTCAAGATATTTAGAACTCAGTAATAGGCAAATGTCTAGTTAACATGTTTGTTTCTTACATGAACAATTAACATTAAACACAAGATAAAGAAAAAATGTAAAACATGGAACACATTCCAGTGAGTTTCCTAGAGTATGAACTTAGTTTGATTGTCTGTCTGCATTGTTGTGTGCATGCTTACCTCCTGCAACTCGAAGCCATTTCCTCCCTGGCAGTAAAGCGTCTGCTCTCTCCAACTCTCATTCATCTATATTTGTAGCTTTCTCTGCACTGATCTTCCTGCCATCTGCCCTCAGCCCCATCTTGTCTTCTTGTGCTCCCTATCCATATTCCGCTCCCTCTATCTATCCTCCTGTGTCGTCACTCTGTCTCACTTCCAAAAAATCACTGTTTATCTGGGGCCAATAGGGAGCCAGGCGGCAGGGTGAGGCACTTCCTCTGTGACAGGAAACTAACAACAAACACCCAAAAACCACGAGGGGGTGGGGGGGCTGTCTTAATGAGAAAGGGAGAGATGAAGAGATGTTTGACTCTAAATAGAGTTCTAGAGGTCAGGAAAAGGTTCATTCTAAATATCTATTGTGTTTGTTGATTTCTAAAATAAAACTAACTTTACTTAAGCCATATCTATATTATGTCAAATCTCCCTGATCCATCATTTTGTTGTTCAGACAGTATGCTCTGTATGTTGATGTTACTGATGACTGACTGAGCCACTCACATCTGATTAATGAGGACTGTTTTTGAAATTCTTCCTAAATTAAAGCTTTGGTACCTGTTAATCTTACAGGTTAACAGATCATGTATCAGACACACAGGGTGACAAGCACACAAATTACCTGCCAACTCTACATTACAGCATAGGTTAACATTATTTTCTTAAAATAATACTAGCATGCACATTAAGTACACTGAAAGAGTTATCGGTCGCTGTAATTGTTCCTCCATACTTGTTGCAAAGAGATCCATTCCTAAAACGATTCCAACATAAGTGATGGGGGTCTAAATCAAAAGTACTTGCTGTGCGTAAAATGCCTTCTAAAGATTCACTGAAACAAATAATGAGGCATCAGCCGTCTGATAGGCAAATCGTGTGGGTATCTTCAAAGGTTGCAGTCTAGTTCACGCTTTGTGTTTTCACAGATACTGTTTCCTTGTTGATCTGCAGTTGAGGGAAAGTGGGAAAGAGGGAATTTAGTATAAAAAGACTGGAACTTCTCTGTCTGTGATTCCTCAGAGTACCTTGCCTTTCTGCTCCAGACTTGCTCTGATATTTGCCTCCTTGTATGACAACTGAATGTTTCAGAATGACTAAAGAATAAGTGTATTGTTATTATTATTTTGTGTGTATCAAAACCTGATATATCGTATTCCTCTGTGTCACAGAGCTCCATTGTTGTCCAAATCTATCTCTCTACTATCCCACATACACCATCAGACTCCCTCTAGTCAAAAGTGTGTTTTGCTTATATTTCACTGTGATGTAATAGCTTCACTGTGATGTCATAGCTTCACTGGGAAGAATGGTGTATGTGCAGAGTTGTTTTTCACTTTCATGTGCTGAAGGACGAAAGATTCTCTGTGCTCACTTTAAATCTCAGCTGGAGAGAACACCTGGACGTACCTGCAGGGGTCTGTGACATCTACACAACTGACACAACTGCTTTGGATCCAATCGTGATCCAGTATGCAACTTACAGTGGGATGTGGACACACTGGAGACCACCAGTTCACTGAGAATGGACTTTCAAAGGGAAGTAGGAGACATCCTGTGGCCAGCAGTTTTGAAATGAAACACTTGTAGATTCTGGATTTTTCAGTGGGGAAGAAGGAAGATGTAATTTTAAGGATTTTTAACTAGGTAATTCAACCTGGAAAAATCATATCAGACACAAAGTTAGGGTCCTCTTTCAGAAAGACTTATCCCTGATGTGCTCTTTACTAGTTGATGTCTTGATGTCAGTAAAGCTGATTTGTGTTGAAGACAGAAAGAATGTAGCAGGAATCAGGATGGGAAGTGATGGTCAGCTGGAGGGCAGGGTGCTGATGGAGTGATAGTGACGGGTTCATGTTCAAAGAGTGCAGATAAAGAGAATTGCTCCTGATAACTGCTGGGCGGGCTGTCTATGGGGAATAGTTGTTTATGAAGTTGTTTATTATCTGCTATAGCATCCTTTACCACTCTCACCACATCATTAACGCCAGACTTTATTAACTGCGTCACCATAGCAGCCCAACAACCTGAATATATCTGACCTTATATGGTCTGTTGTGGACCTACTGGTATGAACTAAGATGATAACTGCAGGGTCAACAATGTGTTTATGGCTCTACTGTGTTTATCTGTGCACGAAGATGTGACTCTTCCCTGATTATGCTCATCATGATTAATGTTTTCCTCCATCTTGAAAGAAAATATTGCTACAGAAATATATTCATTTTCTCTCAATGTTTTGACGTTTCATTTCCACTAGGCTACTAAGAACCAGGGAAGTCAATGCAAAAGAATGTTTGTCTTTTTCTGGTTAATGCTTTGAACCAGTCTAGTCATTACTTATGTGTATAAAGTATAGAGACAACTGCCACTTCCATCCCTCAGCTACGGATGTTTTTCTCTCCTTACAGCAGTAGAAATGTGTGTAGGCCAGCAACATTTCATTCTGTGCATCTGTCAGTTGGAGCTTTACTTGCAATGGTGTAGGGATCTGCTAACAGGAAATCCACAGTCACATAGGCAGGAAATGCTGCTGTTCACACAGAAATAAACAAGACATGTAAGGGAAACACAGGCACTGCTCACATCGCTGTTGGTTCAGCACATACAAGTTTTCTCACTAGCTACCTGAATGTCAGGTTCTGCTCTCCTAACAGTATTTATCATTTACTTATGTACCTACACAAAAGATGGGCCCAACTTCACATAGTTAAATGTGTATATTCATGATGAATGCAGCCAAAGCTCAATCAAATTTCAAGAACATCCTGAAGAGACTGCTAAGTTTCCAAACATACTAAATGTCAGGCTTAACTTTGGGAAAATGTGTTTCAAATGAGGCACAAGACAGCTTGAATATTTTTATTATTTTTATCTGATATAATAAAAATTAAAAATTAAAAACATGCAGTCTTAACTTTGAATGTTTTACTCAGTGTAAGCACCACAGAATCCTTTATAGAACATATTGTATGTGATACTGTCATACAGAAATTAAAATTTAAGGACATTTAAGTGGAGAATCAAGAGTTTGAGGTTTATAATTGTGTGATAATTTTGTTTTTCAATTTCAAATGGGTTATGACCATTTAGTACAAAAACCACTTAAAGTAACTATGACTCAATCGGGAATAATAATGCTTTGAAATCTTTAAACACGTGCTGAAATTGAACAAATACAACACTGTTTTGACAGTCTCCTTAAAGAAATGGCTCACAGCTTTTATCTCTTAGCCTTTGACGTTCAACATTTTGTTTATAGAAGCAGCTCATTGGTGACAGAGAAATGTTTTCTGCTTACAGTGAACACTGCACTGAAAGATACAAAACATGTATTTTATAGTATTGACTGTTACACAGACTGGGTTAACCCAACCAAAGTTTTAGAGATGATTCAGCTGGAATCTGATATAGTATGTTAGCACATATGTTAAACAGTACATTTTTAGTAGTTTCCAAGCTGTTTTACACAGCTGTTTTACACAGCTTGGAAACTGACAGATTGCTGTCTTAGACAGACCTGTGAACAGTCCATCACAGTAGTCCATCCTGCTAGAGATAAAAGCATGTACAAGTTTCTCTAGATCATGTTTTGATATCAAGTCTCTGATCCTTGCAATATTTTTAAGGTGGTAGAAGGCTGATTTTGTTATTGATTTAATGACTACTGAAATTTTGGATAACACCGAGGTTTCTAGCATTATTTTTACTCTTCAAGGACAGACTATAAAGGTGAGCACAGACTTTAAGTCTTTCTTCGCTGGCAGCAAAAACAATGACTTCAGTTTTGTCCTCATTTAACTGGAGAACATTTTGGAACATCCAGCTACTAATTTGTTTAATGCACTGTCCCGGGGAGCCAAGAGACCTGTATTCATTTGGTGACACAGCTATATATATTTGCATGTCATCTGCGTACATGTGATATGAAACCATAAAATTCTGAATAGTTTCAGCTAATGGGAGTATGTAAAGATTAAATAACAGAGGTTAGAGAATCAACCCTTGTGGAACTCCACACATTGTCGGGAGATGCTCTAATGTACAGCTACCAATTGATACAAAAACGTAGGACTTAAACCAATTCAGTCTGTCTATCAATATATTGTGGTCAGCCATATCAAATGCAGCAGTAAGGTCAAACTAGAAAATTCCAAATTGAAATTTTAAGGTGTGCCTGAAGTGGCCAGCGTGACCTGGGCCCCCACCCCAGAGCTGCTGTGCATTTGGTCCCGCTCAGTCCCCCTCCCTTACCATATTTGGACCTTCAATTTTAATTATGACCAAAAATGTCCTCCATACATTGTAATTATGACTACAAATAGCCTCCACAGTTTACATGCTTAGTGCAGTAAATAACAATTATTTTAATGTGATCTGTTTTAATAAAATTTTCATTATGACCCAAAATACCCTCCATACATTTTAATTATGACTACAAATATCTTCCATAGGTTGCATGCTTAGTGTAGTAAATAACAATAATTTGAGTTTACATGCTTAGTGTAGTAATTAACAACATTTTTAATGTGATCAGTTTTAATAAACATTTTATTATGACCAAAAATATCCTCCATACATTTTAATTATGACTACAAATATCCTCCACTGCTTTAATTTTTTATTTGGACTTTCAATTTTAATCATGGCCACATATATGCTCCATAGGATACATGCTCTTTTAAGTGTAGAAGCTGTGGCAGGTTAAAATGTCCTATCAGGTTCAAAGTTCAAACCCTTGTGTCTGACACTGGTTTCTATTGTGATTGGGGGGGAGATGGGGCTGTTGGCAGCCAGCAGCTTGTCTGGGGGGAGGGATGGCTGTAGACAGACAGCACTGTCATACAGACATTAAGCCAAGGCGCACCTCTCAAACTCCTGCTTCTCCCTCATGAGATAACGTTATGATATGGCGCTATATAAATAAAACTGAATTGAATTGAATTGAATAGACTGTGAGTCCAATCTCCAAAGTAAGGATACCATCAGAAAAATAAGAGTCTTGCGAACGCAGTGATGTAGAATTGATGTTTGTGGTGTTACAAATGTGGACACAGCGGCGAGTTAGAATTGTCAGAGGAAAAGAAAAAGGAGAGGTTTTCTACTCTCAGTTATACTGGGTGTCTATGGAGCGATCGCATGGCACTGCTGCACTTTGAGGCTCACTGTGGCAAAAGTGTAGTGTAAAAAATTCTAGAAAAATATCTGAGGAAGGAAGACAAGTTTTCCTACATTTTGATGATAAAATCATGTCTGTAGAGTGAAGACTGTGGACGATAGAGCAGTTTTTAGAGAAAGTTTTCAGGCGAGTTGCCACTGTCTCCACACTCTACATTCCTGAGCTCACTCTGACTTTCCACATACACAATCATTGGAAAACTGTGCGTGTTCATTGCTGATTTGTGCGCAAACCGTTGGGCCGATCTCTGAGAAAGGTCATAGCACACCGATCCCAATCGAGCCGGTCGCAGTGATGTACATTTTGCGTATCTGCTGGCAACGGTGCGGGACGAGTTGCAGGACAAAGATCGACACGGAAGATGAAGAATAACTAGAAAAATTGCATTTCCTGCAGAAAATGCATGGGAATGCTGAAAGCTGAAATTCACTTGCAAAACACTGCTGAAAATGCAGAAATGTGAAATGAATTGCCAGAATTGGAAGCACTGCTGAAAATGCCGATATGTGAAAAAGTACATTAAAGGCTGAAGGAGAAGTAGTAGTAGAAGCTGTAGAAAAAGGCTGAAGTAGTAGAACAAGGCTGTAGTAGTAGTAGTAATAGTAAAGGCTGAAGCAGAAGTAGAAGTAGCAGAAAAAGGCAGAAGTAGTAAATATCCCCACAAAGATAG
>LKNJ01005749.1:357-16574 GCA_002120245.1 Maccullochella peelii
ATATATATATATATATATACACATATACATACATACATATATACATATATATATATACACATATACATACATACATATATACATATACATATATATATATAGATAGATAGATAGATAGACACACACACACACATTTTTTTCTTCTTCTTCTTCTTCTTACTGTTGTGTTGAAAAAGAAATTATATTGTAATCTGACTAGGATGGCACATTATTAAAAAATATTTCTAAACATGATTTTTTTTACCTTTTCAAAAATCGGACACAAGTTTATGTATTTTGTTGACTGGTACTGGTGGTGGCGGAGTCCATCTTTCAGGGATGGTTCTCTTTACATGGCTCTGTGTTGACTGAGCATGATGGTTGACTAACAGTGTTGGCTAGCCAACTGTACCACGCAGTGTTTTTGCCGCTGAGATTGTGGAAGTGAGTTTGCAAGCCTGCGTCTGAAGGCACAGACTTGCAAAACAGAGTCTACAAAACTAAGCTATACAAACGTCAATGCACAAGTTTGCAAAACTAAGCTTACAGATACAAACATAAAAGTAAAAGTTTACAAAACTACAGTTACAGATACAAAACCCTGTTTTCAAGTACACCTTTGTGAATGACATAATATTCCATACAGACGGAGCATCGCAACACCAGACGCCTATGGCAGGGGCTACAGACTATAACCAATTACCAGGGCAGCCCCTCCTCAACTGTGAGTGCAGACGCCTCCCTAACCGATGTTCTGAACTCATTCTATGCACGGTTTGGGGCTGGCAACAACAATAATAACATTGTTAGCACGCTGGCTAGCGCAGCTGGAGTGAGTTCAACCGCTGGGTATGAGCACACACTTTCTGTGACTGAGCACAACATGAGGAGGGCTCTGATGTGTGTGAACACCAGGAAAGCTGCAGGCCCAGATGGCATATCTGGGAAACTATGGAAGTCCTGTGCAAATCAGCTAGCTCCAGTGTTCACCACAATATATAACCTCTCCCTGGCCAAGTCCGTGGTTCCCACCTGATTCAAGAGATCCACTATTGTAAGAATGTTTCTCCAGCCTGCATGAATGATTACCGACGAGTGGCCTTCACGTGACCACATCAGTGGTCATGAAATGCTTCGATAGGCTGATCATGGATTAAATCTGTGCTTTCCTCCATCGTACCATGGACCTGCTGCAGTTTGCATACTGGCCAAACAGATACACAGATGATGCGGTCTCCCAGGTTCTGCACAAAACTCTCATCTTGACAGCCAGAAGGGGGGCTATGTGAGACTGCTGTTCGATTGCAGTTAAGCTTTCAATACCCTAGTCCCCACCAGACTTGCTGGTAAGCTGATTGAACTGGGACTGAACACCCACCTGTGTGCCTGGATCTTGGACTTCCTGACCGCCAGGCCCCAGGTGGTCAGGTGGGTAGACACACCCCAAACTCCCTCAACCTGATTCCCCCAGGGTTGCGTTCTCAGTCCCCTACTGCACTCCCTGTACACACATGACTGTTTGGCCAGGTTCAGCTTCAATTCCATCATTAACATTGCTGACGACACAGTGGTGGTGGGCCTGATCAACGACAACAATGAGAAGGTCTACCTGGATGAAGTGGCTGACTGAAGTGGCTGACCCGTCACTCTGGTGCCAGGATAACAGCATACTAATGAATGTCGCCAAAACCAAGGAGCTGATTGTGGACTTTTACGTCAACAAAGAACGTACACGCCACTGAGGATTAATAGGACTACTGTGGAAACAGCAAGCAGCTACAAATACCTGGGAGTCCACATCACAGAGGATCTGGCATGGACAGCACGAGCAGACACTCTGGTGAGAAAGGCAAGGCAGCGAGCGCATTTACCACCTCAGCCAGCTGAGGAAATTCAGAGTCCTTGAGGATCCTTCAGTCCTTTTACTCTGGAGCTGTAGAGAGCATCCTGACAGGAAACATCACTGCCTGGTTTGGCAACAGCTCTGCTCAGGACAGGAGGGCTCTGCAGAGAGTAGTGCTCATGTGCTTGCATGTGAACCTCTGTGCCTACAATACAAAGACTTGGTTATCATCATTTCAGAACCGATGACTGCATAAAACTGCATAGGGTATCTTTAAGCTGAGAGTGAAAAGCCTGGCTATAAGTGACTCCTGTTCAGCCTGTGACCTCATCATCAGGTGTAGCCTATTTTACACTTGAGAGTTTTGGATGGATGACTACATTGAGTCACATCAATAAGCCACTTGTTTTTGTCATAAACTAAAGCAACATTTTGAGGCACAAACTAGGGTTACATTAGGAGTAGAATATAGGAGAGATGTATAAAAATAGGTACACATGGTGTACACAGCTGTCTTTGCAGAGAGTATTGTTTACAGGGAGCTGAATGACCTGCTGCAGAGATCCTGCACAGTGACCCAGACCCACACAGACAGACAACACTGATGTGTCAAACAAAATAAAAAGCCTCCATTACACACACAGACACACACACACTCAACCTGTGAATTAATTTTTTAAAACAGGCCTTCACACATATACACACACAGTGTACATGGAGAGGAGGGGGGTTGGAGGGCAGCGTGGCAGCTTTCAATATTCTTATCAAAACCTGACAGAGAGGCAGAGAAGCAACAAACGACTAAGCAGGTTGGCTCTGTGATTACAGCTGACACCATCTCAGGAGGCAGGTTGCCATGGTAACCAGCAGCGACCGGATGCTCCTTGATTGGTTGGCGGCCCTCGTCTCACAGCACCCTGTGCTTCTCCATTAGTATTCTGGGAGTTTCTTCCACTCGTGGTTTTATCAGCGCTCTTGTGTTCTTTTTCCTCTCTATCACTTCTCACGACACCTTCACTCTCTTCTGTATTCTCCTCCATAATCACCCATATCTGCTCTCTCTCTCTCTCTCCCTTCCTTCTCTGCCTTTTTCCTTGCTCCTTCGCTGGTGCAAACCATCTGTTCCATAAATAGTAGTGATGGAGAATGCCCAGTGGCCACAGATGTGAGGAGAGGAGGGGAGCTGACTGCTGACACAGTACGAGCTCAAACAGACATAAGCCAAACACACACACACAAATCACATAGTAGCTAGCTGGATAGGCTCAAAACAATCCAAAGAGGACCAGATGAAATAGATATATACTGCAGATGCAACATCTGACCTCTTTGAGGGGGGTTCATGAAGCAAGATGACCAATTAAACCATGCTCACTTCACTAGATTGGGCTTATTTTCAGAAAATTCTGTCTCATAAAAGGAAATTTTGACCGAAGTTACCATGGGAACGTATCCCTCCAGACTAGCCTGGCTCTAGTCAGGCTAGATTTCAGATTTAGCTCCATCTCAGGCTTAGCCAGTGTTATAATCAATGCCAGACTAAAACCCATGCTAACAAGCAGCAGATAAAATGTTTGCCATGCTTACCTCTCAGTTTAGCATGCTAACATTTGCTAATTAGCACTTAACACAAGTATTGCTGAGGCTGATGGGGATGTAGTGTTGCAGGTATTTAGTCATTAACCAAAGTATTGGGCAAATAAAAAATTTGTCCTACTGATGACGCTAGATGAACAGCCAGGGGATCACCAAAGTAATTACAATTTCCATTCGAACCATGAATGTTTGTTCCAAATTTAATCGTAATCAATCCAATAGTCAGGATTCACTCAAAACAAAAGCTGTCAACCTACGGTAGTGCTTGACAGGTGGTGCTTGACTAACAGGCAGACAATGTGCAACTTAAACCTGAAAAACTGGACAAACTGGACTTTTGCATTTGTCAGCCTGTGCTGATGTTAGCTCATAACAAATGAAAAATGAAATGTCAGTTTGCTGAAGCAGTCATCATCACTCATCAAAATAACATCTGATTGGCTGAAAGGCACCATTCTAAAGTCATTCCACTGCTTGGATTTTGGGCCAATGCTGCCATGTGTAATGGAATTTGGACTTAGGCTAACTCTGTACTGGACACATTGAGATGATACTGATATTGATCTTCTGTTCTGACTCTGGACAGTATATTAAGTAAGTAAGTATATTACGCCAAAAGTGAAAATGTTCCCTCACACTGGAACTCATACACACAAACACCACAATGTTGTACTGTTTGTCCTCTGACCTGTTGCTGGCTCTGCTCCTCCAGGTTGAGTTTGACCTCCAGTGACTGTCTTGCCTCCAGAAAGGCCTTCCGATGCTTTCGGTCAGCCATGTAGTACGACATGACGCCCACGGTGATGGCACAAACATATATTATAATGTTGGCCAGAAGCTTGAAAACAAAAAAAGAATGCAACAGTTAGGGGTCAGTGATTAATGAACACATGCACAATAAAGGCATAATAGGGCACTACAGAACGTTTTGAGAATTTTAGTTTTAACACTCACAAAGTGAACAATATACATGTTTCCATCCAAATCGAACGCAAATTTTAATCGAATTTCCATAAAATCATCAACAGAAAATGCTAATTAATGTGTCTTTCCATCCACTCCTGTTATGTGAATCTGAGTTCATTGGTTGATGGAGATAAACAGCTGGTGGAGCTAATTCTCCAGTCGCTGCCATCAAACCACCGCAGAAGAAGAAGAGGACACAACGAGATGACATTATCCATAGAGCTTCAGTCAAAGAACAAACGATGGAAAACCATGTGGAATACATGAGGGAAATATGAGCTTGCTGTTAGTTTCATGTGTTAATGTGAGGAAGGTTACAGCCTCCTCATCGCTCCACACAGATCGGATGTTTTGGTCTGCCGCCATTTTTTGTCTCTTCAATGGAGTGGAACTTATACATCACTAACTGAGTGAGATTTAAGTCACATGTCACATGCTTCAGGTGCGTCATGATTTATCTGCTCAGTCTGTTTCCATTGCACTTTGTCACATGTCATACACCAACTTCTCCACCTCAGCAAAGCATAAAACAAAATGTATAGAAAATAATAGTCGGTTCATTGTCATGACATGTTTCTTACACAGTGCCTTTAAAACTCAAGCTCATCTTGTTAGCCACTGATGAGAACTAATGACATGGTTGGGACTTATTCTTTTTCAATTTATTGGCAACATGTGTTTGTACTGGCCCGTGACAAGCAATCAACCATTGTGAAACCCTGCTTTGCCATAATAGGACACCATTTTCAGTACCTCCTACAAGACTCCCTGGGGACATGATCGTAAGCCTTCTCCAAGTCAACAAATCATATGTAGACTGGATGGGCCAACTTCCATGACCCCTCTAGTAACCCTGCTAGGGTAAAGAGCTGGTCCACAACCAGGACAGAATCCGCATTGCACCTCCTGGATCTGAGGTTAGACAATTGGTTGGAGCCCCCTTTCCAGCACCCTGGCATAAGCTTTGCCAGGAAGGCTGAGCAGAATGATACTCCGATAATTGGAGCACACCCTCTGAATATATGATCAATGTATCCAGAAAACTAATTGAAAACACAATAAACTCTAACAAAATGGGGTTAACGGCAAGCAGTTATTACGTGGCCAAGGTAAAGTCATGCTGCTGTATCTCCCATGTTGTTTGGCATTAATCCTTCCTTCAGAGTCTCATCATGTCAGTGAGTATTGTATAGCTTATAAAATGTTTGCAGAATCTCTATTCCTATACAATGCAACAGTGTTTCCCAATGATCACAGTATGAGCTTAGGATCAAACTATTACATTGAAGCCTTTAGAATTGACATATCGGTGATATAAATACCGCATAGCAGTAGTCGCTACTGTATGTTAACTCATCAAAACTGATCTGGCTTTATAAAAGGAAATACCAAAGAGGTCAAAGTACATGAGCCTGTTAAAAACTTTTACAGAACACTAAATTGTTTCAGTAGAGTCCATAAACTGTCAGAACAGTGCGACGCTTAAACCAAGCTGCTCATGTATGTATGGTGTAAAAAGTAGGCCACGTCCATCCCATAAACCATCGATGTACTGTGAAAATATTTGATGCATTTAGACCAACTTAGGCAATCTCATTACTTCCCCCTTTCAGTAGTAATCTGACTTTTGAAACAATTAATACTGATTCCTTTTTCAGGCTAAGGGATTAGAGAAAATTGTTTAGTACAAGGAGATTTCTGCTGGAGAAATCTAATTATTTGATGTAAACCATTACAAGCCAGGCATCTGTCTCCTTTAAGTTTGCACATTTGATGACAAAGACCCTGGGCAGGGAATGTATTGCTTCATCAGCAGTAAAGAAGGGTGTAGAAGTAAAACAGGGGTTTTACAATAAAAAAAAAAAACTGTTGCACTGGATGCAAACATGTTATCTGATTAACCTGATTTCTAAAAGTAATCTGGTTTCTTGTGTGCATGTAAACATTTTGACGGTTGGTCATTTTGATCCTCTGACTGAAGAAATTTCAGATGGGGTGTCTGACCTTTTACTGAAAGCTTCTCAAGGATAAAAGTTGTCCAATGATGAGGCAGACTGAAGCTTATTGACAACCAAACACTGTGAGTGAGAGAGCTGTAAACAATCCTGAAATGTCAATGTCCAATGAGTACATGGCCTTGACCACAGTCACCACTCAAGATATGTTGTATAACAGCATGTGAGGGTTCAGTGTGAGACCATTTCGATTTTTCTACAGCTGTTTCTCTTTCTGTTCAGCGTAAACACTTGAGAAAAGTCCTTCTACCTAAGTGATATCTATCTACATGTACAGGTTTATAGATCACAATTAGACTCCGTATTAAATCATTAAGGTGCTTTCAGACAGTGTGCGGTTGCCACCACTGCCTCCATTGTTTTCATTGAAAGCCCCTTTAGACTCAGGCATTATTCTACATTTTTGTTACTGTCAACAAATCCCATGAAAAGACCAAACTCAACAATATATTAGTCATTCTCTCAATAGAAAGCTGAAGTGACCCTGGAACTTCTGGGTTCTGATCCAGAAATTAGAAAACCTCATTTACATTTGTAATAAAGGCAAATAACTAAAAGTCCAGGCCAACCCAATATTTCTGTTTTCAGCAGCAATTAACAAAGACCATTTCTTTTTTTGTTTCCTCAATAGTTTCACTACAAACACGAGCCATACATATTATTAATAAGGCTGGTTATTATGATCACACTGATCCACTGTTTATAAATTCTCATGTTATGAAATGTAAGAATTTGGCATATTATAAAATAATGCAAATAATGTTCAGAGCTAAATCAAAGTCACTCCCAGACTACGTACAGAAACGTTTTTTTCCATACAGGAGAGAAAATATGATTTGAGAAGTATTTGTAAGTTTACAGTACAAAAAGCTACAAAAGGTATTAAATGAAGATGTATTTCTATTGCTTGGGTTAAATTATGGAACAATGATAATATCATTTAAGAATGTGTAATTCGCTTTTGGTTTTCAAAAGAATGGCTTGAAAAGCTATTTTTGAGGGTTACAAGTGTGAATTATTATTTTATGTTATTTTCTTCTTTGGATGGTAGCTTAAATACACAAGAATGTAAGTTTGGCATATATAAGCATTTTGCTTCTGCTTGAGCCTGTTCAGTCATTACTTAATACATACATGACTGTTGATTTTGTTTATACTGTTTATATTTACTGTAATAACTCTCTCTCTCTCTCTCTCTCCCTCGCTCTCTCCCTCTCCTCTCTCTCAACCCAACCAGTCGAGGCAGATGACCAACCACCCAGAGCCTGGTTCTGCTCGAGGTTTCTGCCTGTTAAAAGGGAGTTTTTCCTTGCCACTGTTGCTTGTGCTTGCTCTTGGTGGGAATTGTTGGGTCTCTGTAAATATAAAGAGTCGGTCTAGACCTGCTCATGAAAAAATGCCCTGAGATAACTTTGTTATGATGCGCTATATAAATAAAACTGAATTGAATTGAAATATGTATGACGACTGAATAAAAATACTACTACTACATGAGCCCTAGACCATCATCGGTTAAACTTCACATGGGTTCTTGACAGAATAGACAGACAGGAGGAAATACTGCATTTGTTGGGGACTATTTTCAGCAGCAGATGAATCCACATGTGGTGCTCTGGTGAGTATTTGGGGCGTGACACAGACCTGCATGTGTGTGGATTAGCAAAGAGAACAGTCCTGAAGGATGCCACATACACCGCCCATACACGAGTCCAAACAAACTCCAGTGTGTGTGTTCATGGTGATGAAGGAACAACAGTGTGGCTCACTGATGTGTTTTTAATTGTTTTTATGGTTCAGAGGAATAAGAAATATGAGGCTGTGATACACACACAGTACTTGTTAGTAGAATAAGGTTTGATATACTTCAAACCAACAATGAATGTATCCTTGCACCACGTGAAATAATACAGTGACTCAAAGACTTAACACTCACTAAAATTCTACATTTGATATTCCAGCCATCACTTTCTTCATGTGTGCGACACTGGCTTCAGGACTGTCCTCTTTGCCAATCCACACACATGCAGGTCTGTGTCACGTCATTATGTACAAG
The DNA here is from genome assembly GCA_002120245.1 of Maccullochella peelii. NCBI lineage: Eukaryota > Metazoa > Chordata > Actinopteri > Centrarchiformes > Percichthyidae > Maccullochella > Maccullochella peelii. The sequence goes on from LKNJ01005749.1 coordinate 8,810, forward strand.
TATGTAAGTCACTGTCTAAACATTGTTTAAAAAAGGTGATATATAGGTAAAGTTTATTATTATAAATGTAAAAGGCTACATCTCTCATTTCTGTTCCTTTATGTAAAGCTTATGGCATCTGAAATATGCCAGCAGAATAGACTTTTACAATTAATAAATTGCCCAATTTAAAAAGATATTATTAATTAATTAAAATTAACTTAAATTATGCATCATAAAACTCAAAGAAAAAAAACAAAGTATAAGCTCGTTAAATGTGATTTAAAACAACCTCACGTCTCACTTTTTGATTCCCAGTTAAGTCTGTGATAACAACCCTAATGATGTCACACTGATGTCATCAGGGTTATCTCAGTTGAATTGTATTACATTATACAGAGAGGTGTTTCTATTATTTTGTGCACCATATTTACATCAATGAGGGGAGGCTCAACAACAGAAACACCTCTGTGTATAATGCCATACAGACAAACATTAGAACCTTCATGCAGGGAGGAATTCTTGCAGGACAGTTAGACTGCATTAGTTTTAGCAAGGTGGACCTAATAAACTGCCAACTGTATATTCAATAAATAAAATGAAGGTTTTCGATAGAAAGTCCTCCTCTACATCTTTCCAAATACTGACTTTTGAGTATTTGTATAAACCTAGATGAAATCTCTGTTTTTGATAATGACCATGTCTTTTCAAAATGCCACAGTGATTGATGAGATGATGAGACTTCTGAGTAGAATACAAATAAATACTGAATGAGTTGTTTTTGAATTAATTCAATTCAAACTGGGGACCTTTGATGCAAGTCATTTCTCACCAACTTTCCTTCCTGTCTCTACTGTGAAAATATCAAGTAAAGACAAAATGCCTAAAAAAACAATTCTGATAATATGACCAGAGTTGGGTATTGAATCTTAATTCTCATGGTACCGACCGAATGTGTCCATAGAAGTGAGTATAGAACACTGTCAAGCACACAAATCTGGCATCAGTGTCTGGTCAGATTCTTCATGTTGCTGACTTATTCTTTGATCAGATAGTTCCCGATTTCAATCATTACTTAGCTAATTTTATACTGTCTTTTATTACGCCCTGCACTGCTGCTTGTGCTTTGATCAAATGTTACATTTGAGAACTTTGTTTATTGTTAAAAACCATCTTTATATTTCTTAAAGTAAGGAATCAAAAAAAGTATTGATGAAGAACATGTGATAATGATCAAAAGCCGCAGAACAAAATGGTTAAGTGGACTTTGAGTTGACATGGTTTTTCAGCTGCTGTTTCTAAGGTCAAGAATGAACTGTCCAACTAAACTTTGAGGTCAACATGTATGGTGCTGAGAATCATGAGCACACTACATGTGCTTATGAGGAGCGTGTGAGATGGTCAAAAGCACCAGAACAAGCAAGTAAGTGGACCATGAATCGAAGTTGTTTTGTCAGTAGTGTCATTTTAGTATCAATGCCAAAGCTCAGGTATTATTCAATTCAGTTTTATTTATATAGCGCCATATCATAACAAAGTTATCTCAGGGCACTTTTCCATAAAGAGCAGGTCTAGACCGACTCCTTATGTTTTCAGAGACCCAACAATTCCCACCAAGAGCAAGCACAAGCGACAGCGGCAAGGAAAAACTCCCCTTTAACAGGCAGAAACCTTGAGCAGAACCAGGCTCTGGGTGGGCGGTCATCTGCCTCGACCGGTTGGGTTGAGAGAGAGGGGAGGGAGAGAGCGAGGGAGATTATATATGCAATAACGATTCCCTAGTCTAGTCTGTAGCCCTACATGTTACCTTTAGAAATCCAGAGGCAGCAGTTTGATTGGTTGCGAGTGTGAAAACGTTTGCCTCTGGAAACAGCAGCTGTGGTTGGCTTTTGGCCTACTACTGCATCTATGAACCTACTTTTGTGTTCAAACTAAGTCCTAAAGACTTCTGTAGGTTTGATGAGTGGAGGTCTGGCTACATGAGATTACACATAGGTAAGTAAATGCATTCAAGACAATCTACCTGTCCCTCCACCCCAGTTCCCCTCCCACTCTTACCTGTCTGCCAAGTGCTGCCCCCTGGATGTCCTCCTGCTGTTGCTGGGCGATGGTGACGCCCAGAACCAAGGTGTGGACCCCGCAGGATACAGTAGTGATGAGCACGATGGGTGTCAGCCTCAAAGGCAGAGTCAGGAAAAAGGAGAAGCTGAAGAAAGCCTGCCAGCCCACCGTGTCACTGGCCTGGTGGAAGCGAGCATAGTTCAGACCCAGATAGCAGAATATCTGACCTGCTATGAGCACCCAAAGGGCGTAGGGCACCACCCGCCTCGAGATGCGGTCTGGCAGCAGCCCGAAGCGGCACAGCAGGTAGAGGACAATATCTGCTGCCAGTCCCACTGATGCTACTAAAACAGAAGCCAGCTTGTCCGTGGTGTAGACCACCGCACACATGACGATGATGTAGCTGTCAAAGAGGGCGGCAAACACCACGAGCACCAGCAGGGTCTCGTGTCTCTGCCGTCTGAAGTAGGTCTGGTAGAGGTTCTCCAGAGACTCGGGTGCGAAGGTGAGGCGCATGAACCGTGGGAGGCAGAGGCAGCATCCTGAGCTCCGAACCGTGACCTCGTGTGTTCGCCCCACAGCCTGTCCGGGGTCAGAAGGCAGCGTCACCGAGCAGTCCGCCGAGTACTCCGCCGAGTACTCTGGCTCAGAAAAAGCTCGGTTTCGAGGCATGGTGAACACTCAGAGCTTCTGCTTCCTGTCTCCTCCTTTCTATCAAAAAATGGAAAGCTATTTGTCGTCCTACAGGAGTAGACCAAACTCTCAGGTAAACATCATCTGTTGAGTAACCTCCTTTTCCTCCTGAGAGCCCACATATGTGGCATGAATCACAGCAGTGTGTTGATTGTCAGAACCTGTAGGCTACATTGGAGAGGTGTCTTCTTACATAGCTGTACCCGAGGTCGCTCATCCAATGCTGTCATTTGACTCCGTTAGTCCTGTGTCATGCACAGATCGAGCACGCCTACTCTTCTTCAGCAACGTAATCCAAAGAATGTGCACTTATTGTTTCCTCATTCAGCTTTATAAGTGTGACTGTTCACCAGCTCCTTTCCACCTTTGTACTCAACCATGTACCATGTTGGAGTTGTTGAGTTCATTAACAGTGGATCAACTAAGTTTTTGTTTGTATGTGCTTGCTCTGTCTCCATCATTCCTCTGGGTTGGACAGCTCTTTGCATTTTGGCCTTCCATAGTCCCACTTCACATGGCCTGAATAAAGAGGGACACATGAGGAAGAAATTCACCATGGCTTAATCTCCCAACACACAGAGGCATTTGTTTTGCATTCAACAAAACCTGATGATCAGGGTACATACAGTACAGTCCTTAATTCCTGCACCTGGCTGCTGCCTCCTCTCACCAACATCCATGTCAAAATCTAGCTGTTTATTACAGGTTTTCTATTCCTTGCAGAATGCGACTAAAGACATTTCACGTATTTTAAGGGACACTTGACTTCGACCTGCATCCAACCCACCAAACATCGTTTTTTTTTTTTCCAATCAAATTTGACCAGGTTTCCCTAGCATCCTTTTCAGAGTATCCCTACACTGAAGTGACTGGCAGTTGGTTGAATGAAATAAATTTAAGCTGAGCATTTGAAGTTGAAGTTGGTGTGTCATATATATGCCGAATTGAAAAATGACTCCTAAGCTTTGAAATTTTGCCCATAAAACAAGGCACACTTAAATGGGCAGATTTGGGCGTCAGGGTCTCTCCATAGAGGGGCTCTGTGTTGTAGGCCTAACGTTACCTAGCTACATGTTGCGCTCTGTCAAATACACAGCTCACGCTATGCAAAGACACGTAGGCTACACGGTCACAATAAGCACAGAGTCCAAGCTGTAAATGTCTGAGCGCTCTGAGGTGATACAGACGACCAATGTCACCCACTTAGTCATCCAACTAACTGTTTAACGGCTGCTTTAGCATCTCTGAGCTGAACTATGTATAGGCTATCTGACTGACACTCTGAATCTGATTTTCACTTCGGCTCTTTACTGTCCAGTTACAGTGTCTTGCTGTCTGATTTCCATTCACCTGTAATGCTGGAAGCGGATATTTTCTCCCCATTCTTCCAGATGCCGTGAAAATCACGTGCATGTGTGTAATCTTTACGGTTGCATCCGCTTACCGTGTCCACAGGCAGCTTTCGTCTCCTTTGGGTGCTAACGTTATTCCCTTTAGACAGATGTGGCTGTCTCAGCCGGCCTGACACACAGCAGCCTGCATATATTTTACCTCAGTCTGGAACAAATAAAGAAAATGCTAATAGGAAGTCGCCTCTACCGGAACACAAACCCCCGCTTCGCTTCTGTCTCTGTTGGTCTTGGGTGTTTTCCGCAGAAGACACGGAGCCGCTTCACCGTCAAGCTACAAGTATTAAACACAGGATTTCCGGTCACTCTAAAAAATAAACCTTTATTTGCAAACGTGCTTCTTCAACAGGGAGAATAAAGGGGCAGATAAAGATTCATTTAAACGAAACTGTACATTTGAATGACCATTGTGTTGTAAAAAGCTCTTTTCAGATAGAAAATGTAGGCTGTAGTTTGATGAACACTCAATGACCCACTCTGGTCTCTCTCACAAATAAAAAAACAAAAAGCTTCAGGCCTGCTTTCCCTGTGTGTGTGAACCTGTGTTTGCATAAAATGTTACTGTTACATACTGTTAAGTCAGTTATATCACATTTGCCACATTTAAGTCAACCTATAAAGTTATATGTTCTGCAAATTGAACAGTTTACATGGGCTTACCCTCTATTACTTCTCAACATAGTTGAGCATGAACGTTCATGCTTGACCTTTGAAATAGTAATTCTACAGAAGATAAAATATCTCAAGGTCTGCTCAAGAGCCTTTCCAGAGCTTTCGATAGTATTTTATGGCCTTTAGCAGTGGATGGATTTTGCCCAGTTGTCATGGAGATGATGTGATGACAAATGAGCCATGTCCATAACAAGTGAGTAAACTCCATTCACTGATGAAGACCTTGAGATGCAGTTGAAAGCAATGGAAAAAGCTAGTAAGTGGACCTGGAGTTAAGATTTGGAGTCTACGTAACCATCCAGCAGGTTCATGAGCTTCAATATATTAATTGCCTCTGTGGAGTCTGTTCAACGACTACCTGTTTATTATCACTGTAAGCCAGTGCACAAAAAAACTGATGCTTGGCACAAGGGTGGGCAGCTGTGGCTCAGGAGGTAGAGCGGGTCATCCACTGATCATAGGGTTGGCAGTTTGATCCCCTGGTTCCTCCTGTCCACGTGACAAAGTGTCCTTTGGCAAGACACTGAAGTTGCTCTTGATGTGCAGGCCAGCACCTTGCATGGTAGCTCGCTGCCATTAGGCTAGAGAGAGTGTGTGTATGTGTGAACGGGTGAATGAGCAGCAAAATTGTAAAAAGTGTTTTATAAAGGCCATTTGAACACAGCAGACAGCTTGGAAGAATGTAATAATTTACAAATACAAATAGATTTCGATATATAGTAGTGGACTAACAATCATGCTTTTATTTTGAAGGAAATATCGAGAATCCGTATTTACTCTAGGATTTGCTGTTTAACTTGATTTGACCACCTCCACATTTTCTCCCGTGGTGTCCCCCCCCCCGGAGGTTAGGCTCTGAACAGGAGGCGTTTTGTGAACAAGATGCTCAGTCTACAGTATCGGTCTGAGTGGGAAAGTTCATCGTCACTAATACACGCATAATGATAGGCTATCTGTCCATGTGTAGATGAAGAATGGCAGCCTCTCTGCCGACTGGTTGCTATGGCCACTGGTGATTGCCACTGAAGCAGCTCCACAGTTAGGTGAGGGTTTGGTGCCTTGCTCAAGGACACTGTGATGGAAGAATATGCGTCATTTATTGAGATTCCACGTGTTTCCAGATGGTGTGGGGGTTCAACAGGTGTCCCAGGAAAATAATAAGTAATAATAAATAGATTAATAATAAAAAGTCATTTCTGTGTTATTTTGTTATTCATAGGTAAATACAATTGCAGGTCTGAACTTAAATTGACTGTTTTAATCAATTCTCATTCTCAAAAGCTGCTGTGAAGAAAGACATGAAGGTGTTTGATCCTTATAATATTCATTAGTATTACTAGTCCTGGGTACATCTATTTAAACAAGAAATGAAACACTAAGACAATTCAGCATGGTATCCATTGGGACCAATTTGGGGATCAGTGTCTTGCTCAGGGACACTTTGACATGAGGGGCAGACATGCTCCACCTTCTGAGCTGCAGCTGTCCTGGAGGTTTGACACATTCATTTGGAGACATTTGGAGACCTGCAGCATGTTTACCATTAAGCAGTGGTGTAGACTCTGGTCAGAATACTTGGAGTCAGTGTAACGAAGTCATGAATTTGATGAGGTCATAAAAGACTTGCAGTCTGACTTTGACGGCAACACAGTTGACTAGTGATGTTGTGGCTCAGGAGGTATAGTGGGTTGTCCATTGATTCTGGGGTTGGCGGTTTGATTCTCATGTTGAATTCAATTCAGTTTTATTTATATAGTGCCATATCATAACAACGTTATCTCAGGGCACTTTGTCATAAAGAGCAGGTCTAGACCGACTCCTTATGTGTACAGAGACCCAACAATTCCCACCAAGAGCAAGCACAAGCAACAGTGGCAAGGAAAAACTCCCTTTTAACAGGCAGAAACCTCGAGCAGAACCAGGCTCTGGGTGGGCAGTCATCTGCCTCGACCGATTGGGTTGAGAGAGAGGAGAGGGAGAGAGAGAGGGAGGGAGCAAGGGAGAGAGAGAGAGCATGAGGAAAGCGAACATGCAGTAGCACAGCGCAGTTCAGTTCTACATACAGATGTAAAGCAGCAGTAGTGGAAATAGTATTAATGTTAATACAAGTAATACTAATAGCAATATGGTAGTAATACTAATGCTAGTAATAAGTCCAAAAGTAACAGTAGCAGCAACACAGGGGCAGCAGGTGGCCTGCACCACAGATCCAGGCTCCGCAGCTCTGCAACCACAGATCACGACTCCGCAGCTCAGAAACCACAGATCACGACTCCGCAGCTCTGGAACCACAGATCACGACTCCGCAGCTCCTCGACCTCAGATCACAACTCCACAGCTCCGCAACCTCAGATCACGACTCCGTAGCTCCGTAACCACAGATCCAGACGCCGTAGCACCGCAATCACCGATCCATACTCCGCAGCTCTGCAACCACAGGTCAAGACTCCGCAGCTCCGGAAGCAGAAAACACTCGGAGAAAGCAATAGAACGAAAGCGAGAAAGAGGAGAGAGAGCAACAGAAGGATAGATAGAAAGAAGAGAGAAAGGGAAGCAGTTGAGTTAGTAACAAGCATTAATGTGATACGAGTGTGTACAGATGGAGAGGGAGAGGAGCTCAGTGCATCATAGGAAGTCTCCTGGCAGTCTAGGCCTATAGCAGCATAACTAAGGGCCTGTCTAGGCCCACACCACTGACTTTGGTACAGGAGATTGGGAGTTCGATTCCCGGTCAGGGCGCCNGTAGCACGGGGGCAGTGGATGGCCCGCATTACAGATCCAGGCTCCGCAACCTCAGATCACGACTCCGTAACTCCGCAACCCCAGATCCAGACTACGTATCTCCGCAACCAGCAATCCAGATTCCATAGCACCGCAACCGCTGATCCATACTCCGCAGCTCTGCAACCACAGGTCGAGACTCCGCAGCTCCGGAGGCAGAAAATACTTGG
>LKNJ01005749.1:16851-35698 GCA_002120245.1 Maccullochella peelii
TCTGCCTCCCGTACACAAACGGGAAGTTGATTCCACAGAAGAGGAGCTTGATAGCTGAAGGCTCTGGCTCCCATTCTACTTTTAGAGACTCTAGGAACCACAAGGAACCCTGCATTCTGGGAGCGCAGTGCTCTGGTGGGGTAATAGGGTACTATGAGCTCTTTAAGATATGAAGGTGCCTGACCAATAAGGGCTTTGTAGGTGAGGAGAAGGATTTTAAATTCTATTCTGGATTTTACGGGAAGCCAGTGCAGAGAAGCTAATATGGGCGAAATATGATCCCTTTTCCTGGTTCTTGTCAATAAACGTGCCACAGCATTCTGGATCAACTGTAGCGTCTTAAGGGACTTATTGGGGCAACCTGATAATAGGGAGTTGCAATAATCCAGTCTAGACGTAACAAATGCATGGACTAGTTTTTCTGCATCTTTTTGAGACAGGATGTTGAAGTGTCCTTGGGCAAGACATCGGGACCCTGAGTTGCTCCCGATGGAGGCCAGCACCTTGCATGGCAGCTTCGTTGCCATTGGTGTGTGAATGTGTGTGTGAATGGGTGAATGAGACCAATCTGTAAAAGCACTTTGGGAACTGTTAAGGTTGAAAAGCGCTATATAAGTGAAGTCCATTTACCATTTACTTGGACCTGAGAATGACAAAAGAAAGTAAAACCCAACATAAGTAAGGTGTTGTTCCACCACGAGCCTCCAGAACAGCTGCAGTGCTGCTTGTCAAAGATTCTCCAAGTCTTTAAACTTTACTGGAGCAATGAACAGCATTCTTTCAAAAGATTTTCCCTCATTTGGTTTTGGTGATGGTGGTGGAGAGCGCTGTCTCCCAGAGGTGTTCAGTTGGGTTGAGATCTGGAGGCTGTGCAGGCCATAGCATATGACTCACATCATTTCCATACTCATCAAACCCTTCAGTGAGCTCTAACCCCCCCAAAGTCACTTACACCTTTCCCCTTGCCACCTTCATCCAAAATTAAGGTCACCAATGTTTTTGACATTTATTGACAGCTAATAAATCAGGTGTCATGGAAACATATGGTTCTGTTCAACAGGTGGAAACTGAAAACCAATAACAGAAAGCACCTAATTGAATCTTGCCTGAACCTGGAGAAAATAAAACCGGTTTAATATAATCACTTGTAAGCAACAGTGAAATGAAGCCAAATGTGTGGCTAAAATAGAAAACACCACCTCCTTTCAATGACACTCCCCTGTATTGATTGTTCCACTGAAACCCTGCTGCGAACCTCTGATCATTACGCAGATTGTTGGCTATCGACCAGACACATTTCATCAGCATCATCTCCCAGCTTCAGTGTCCCAAACTAACTGTCAAGGTCACATTGCAAAAACACAGAGACACACACTTGCCTCATAATGTGCTTGTGGATTTGGAGATCAGACGACATGACAGAAACACGTCACCTTCAGTCTGGAGAAACAGGTTGGACCTTTGTCTCAGACGTGCTGTAGACCACTGATAATTGCCAGGCTTGTGGATGCGTCATCAGTAATTCATTTACCCCTGGATTTCCCTAATGATGTTACTGTGGTAGGTGGATTACCACAGAGAACAGTCCACACTACAGTATAATTAATAACCTGTATGCTTCAACATGAGGAGACAGGACTACTGATGGTGGAGACAGATTATGTGTTGGATTAAAGTACACTGCATCATTTGACAGGTTTGTGTTTGAGGACAGAAATGCTCATTTATTTATTGCTAAGTCACATTTTGCCATGCTTGTGCTGACATTTAATCAAATCAGACTGCAGCACTGGAAAATAAATTCAGTTAAGGAACTAAAAAAATGCATTCTAATCCCTACCTGACTGGTTGAAGCATGAACACTTTTCCAAAAGCATCTTAAATCTTTGTACTGCCAAAAAGATGCATACATGGGTGGTCTTCACTTTTACATGAGGGAAAAAGTGGGGAATGATCTCATCAACATCTTCTGCATCCTGAAGTGAAGTAAGATTTATGAACGGATGAATTTAAAATACCGTCTGTAATTGTTGTACTTTTGAACAAACAGTAGGCGTGGACTTGAATCACATGACTTGGATTCAAGTCAGACTTGTGAATCTGATGACTTCAGACTTGACAAGATCAAACTTTAAACTTGGGATGACTTGTTGTCCTCCACAAGTACAAAGATTCAAAATGATGTTATTAAAAGAATTACAGTGAATCAGCTCTTTGTTTTCCTGACAACAGATACTCTGCATCAGTCCAATAGCAGCTCGTCTGGTTGCAGAGCAGGGGGAGTGTTTGTCAGTGCACAGCAACAGACAGACAACAGATGATACCTCAGATTGCCACCTTGTAAAGACTCTACTGTGATAGACAAAAACACACAGATTGATTTGAAAGATAGTAAAGTTTATTTGAATGTAATAAATACACATTTTAAAAAGCATTTGACAAAACAAGAAACACAATTTCCAAACAAGATATCATACAATTCTATTGTAATGTTAGTTTGTCAGCTATTTATAAGATTTTTTTCAACTCTTATTTTAGTCAACCTTTTTCTGTCCATGACATTATAGAGATTATATTTCAGCATCACTTGTCATCACTTTACTCTTTACCTCTGTTCTAACTCTTTACCTAACTCCAATCTCAAACAAATGTGATGCTAGCAAAACTTTCTTATATGCATTTAATATACTGTATTCGTATTAATATTGCCGTTTGCAGGCAACGTCCCTATCCTGTTATGACAGTAATGCTAATGTTCTTTCACTATTAATGAACAATTCACTCATGGCTCCTTCTAGCCACCCTCGCATACAGTGTTATACAAAGCTCTTGATATGGTTTTCTGGTGCACCTTCACTCCACTCTCAGTCACTGAACTCTGCAGCTCCTTCAAAGTGATTGTTGGATTGTTGATATGTCTCCTTCCTGCTCGAATGCTGAGTTTTGAGGGACGGCCTTGTCATTCATTGCCTGCCTGGGTGGTATGATGCAGCTTCTATTTCAAATGCTTGGATATTATTTTGTAGCCTTTTCTTAATTTGTCTAGTACTTTAGTACATTTAGTACTTCGGTCTTTATATACACACCTTTCCTTCAGATTCACAGTCTGACCAATGATACTCAAACTTAGGGCATTATTTTAATGATTAACAGGTGGAGGCATAAGGAGTCGGTCTAGACCTGCTCTTTATGGAAAAGTGCCCTGAGATAACTTTGTTATGACATGGCGCTATATAAATAAAACTGAATTGAACTAAATTGAGACCAATTGTGTCCTCATTACGGCAGTATTTCTCATCTGTGTAAACTTGGAGCTTCCAGAGCATGGGTGTTGAATACTTACCACTGTCACTTTAAAATAGTTCATTTTGAGGACCAGTCTTTCAAAATAAAATATTACACATAAATTAATCTCAATGTATCATTTGTAATTCGGTTTAATACTTTTGCAGGCCACTGTATATCGATAGTGGAAAATGGCAATCTTATTTTTGTGATTTTAGTTTTTTCCATAATTTCCAAGCCTAGGGGTAAAGGTGCGTTCCAGATTCACAACAGGTACTCAGGTACAACTCATATGTGTATTACAGACAGAAACACGTTATTATAATGTGACTGTCTTGTGGTCTCTGTAGTCTACCCTCGACTTCAGAGTTTTTCTTTTGATTTGTCAGTTACACATCATGAACAAGCAGTGCTTCATGATGACGAGTCTAGGGAAGTTTGACAGTTATGAATGGAAATTAGAGGAACTCACACTCAGAAGAAGTTGATATTGTTGTAGATAAAGGCTCAAAGGTTAAATATAGCTGGAAATATAAGAGTAAGTGTAACTCAGCCTCATCTCTGTATTGCTGTATAAACTAGCAAGATACAGTAAATGTTGTCTGTAAGACGTTTTCTTTACACACAATATATCCAGTAAGACATGTGTTTGAGAGATTTGGATAATAAGTATTCTTGTGAGTTCTGTAGATTAGAAAGGAAACTATTTGTCATTTTTGTCCCAGAATACCATGTCTTTTTAGAAGACTTGGTGAATAATAATAATGGAAGGTAGAGATATTTTCCTTAGTTTGACCTCTTCTGAAAAGTTTTCTTGGTGGAAAATTCCACATGCCGTATACATTCAGCCAAATGCTTCCAAGGAAGAATCATTTTATCGTGTGGTTAAAAAAAACCCGTTGGCGTTCTTGTGGTGACGTCAGATCGCAGCGTACGCTACCCTACGCTGCTGACGTGTAGGTAGGGAAGTGGCTGTCGAGCTGTCTTTAGTCGCTAGCTCTTAGCTTTTCCTCTTCTTCATCATAAGCCTTTGTCATTGACAGCCCGCTATGAAATCATCAGATTTAGTACTTAGCTGTCTGATAAAATAAGAACGGAAGAGAAGCCGGGTCGATCGCACAGGTAGGGGACTTCCAATTAAATCACCGGCAAGAGCTAGCAGGTTGTAGTGCCAACAGTAGCTATTACAGCTGAACTATATTGACATCGTCGTTGACACATTAGCTACACTTAGCGTTAGCAATATAACACTGACGTTTTCTTACGTTTCTGTTGAAAACAGTAAGGTCATTTTATTCATAGCTGCTAGCCTGTCACCATTCGTATTTACTCCATGGTGGTGGTGACAGCTCATTCTGCCAGCTGCTGAGCCCCACAGTTAGCCCAGGTAAATGCAGCCAGGTGGGTTTATATTACTAACGCACTGCAGAAGAAAGATGGAAAGGCTGGACAATCTGCTGCATTCACTGACATCCAGCAGAGACTAACCCAGCCACAGTCTGAGACAGTATGCTGTCGTTAAACTGAAGCCATTGTTAACACCAAAGCAGTTCATAAAATCCAAATCAGACGTATCACTTAATCCACGTGACAGGCTCAGTGGCTGTTTCTCTCACAAAGCCGTGTACAGAGATTCACTGTTAATAAACTTAATTCACTTTACATTGAGGGTTGCAGAATCGCAAAGGGGTAGTGCTGGAAATATACAATCAGGTGCCTATGCCTGTGTTGTTGGTCATTGTTGCTTTATATATGTATATTTCTGTATACACCCATATCACCTACTTGTATGTACATAATAGCTCTATGATTAAAAAAACAGTTGTAGGAGTGGCCAAACATCTTAGTTGCTGACTCAGGTGTTTAGATTTGCATTCATTACATTCATGTTGTTGGTACAGTATATGGAGTTTTTTAAAGTGACAGGAATCGAGTCATAGGATACGGTCGCCTGCTAACAACACCCAGTCTGAATCCACCTCATGGTGGTGTCAGCCCTACTGGATGGCTGTGTGTTTGAAGTGACACACATAGCTGTTCCAGGGGTGTAGTAACCTCACTGCCCCCCCAGCAGATGGAGGATGTCCCAGATAAACTAACACTCTGTGTTTTCCACAGGTGTGGTTGAATGCAGTAGTTTTATGAAGAAGCGTGAGTGACTTGCACAACAACAATGGGGAAGAGAAAGGTGCCAGATCTATACAGAGCTCCCTTTCCCTTATACTCCATTAAAGTTGACCCTAAAACAGGGCTAGTGGTCACAGCAGGCGGAGGAGGGGCTTCCAAGACAGGCATCAAGAATGCTGTGGTAAGTACTGAGGATTGAGTGTTAAGTGATTAAACTGGTGTTTTAATAGATTACTGTGGTGACCCAGAAAGCTCAATGCACTGCAACTTAAGAAAACACATGCACATAGACAAACCACAAGGACATGAAGAAAACAGAATCACCAATTTGATAGCACATTGTGGATGTGGATGTGTTGTGTGTGGTTGTGTTGTGTGTTTTTTAAGTTGTTGTGCATTGAGCTCTCAGAGCCACCGTAGAATACAACAGGAGAGGGTATAATACGATTGTATATGTATATTGCAATAGTCATTTATACAGGTGCCCACCTGCACTGTCAACTCTAGAACGTGTTTAGTGTGAGTGTATCAATGAAACCTGGAGCAGCAGCAACAGTAGCAGACTCATGACTGTGTTGCAGCACTTCCTGGATCTACAGCTGGTTGGAAAACACCAGTACAGTGCCAGTCTCCTTCACTCTCATGACACCGACACACGTGCCACCATGAACATGGCCGTAGGTAACGGTGTGATCGCTGCAGGACAGGATGGGACCTGCTGTCTGATGAGATTCAAACACTGCACACAGAAAGGAGGAGGCAAAGCTCCTGCTAAAGATGGTGAGGCTAACTGCTACAATCTGAAGTATACCTGCTGTCTTAAAAAGAACATATATTGCACTGATTTGATGTGGCTGATCATTTGTTGATTGCAAGTACATATGTGTGCACCTTTACCATATTTCATAATACAATACAATAATACAATATATAATGTGCTGTCACTAGCCAGTGTAATATCTAAGTGTAGTGATGGTTGAAGGGAGGAGTTCTCTCTCTTCTGATATTTACAAAAATGCGTTTTCACTTAGAGGCAACAGTATGACAGACAGTCGGCATCTCACAGGGAAGAATTCAGAGAAAAACAGTTCAACAACAAAGATGTTTGAAAATGTTGAAAACCAGGGGGCTGTTTCACAAAGCTTGTCCTGGCTCTCTTCACTTACCCCTATCAGTGATCTGGATAACTGGTAGTATGAAGCTGGTTAGCAGCTGGCTTGGGTTTTACAGGCTGTGAGCAGAGCATCTTCAGCTTCAACCCAGTCATGTGCAACATCATCACAACCATTAGTATCGAATATGACATTCAATGAAATGGCTGTGGGAAAATTGGGTCATTGTAACGTGATATTCAATGAGGTCAAATATGTACAATATAATCACACAACTAGAATAGAACAAGAAGCTGTAGGAATAATGTCCGAATATTAAAAGTAGTGTTCAATGAGCATAGAAAAAGAAAAAGATTCTATTTATTGTCCATAGAGACATTTGTGCTGTTTCTGTTCATGATGAACAACACAGTATTATGAATAAGGGATTTACCTCAAACAGTTAAAGGTGAACAGTTTCTACCACCAAAGCAAAGCGGAAAGGTCGCCAAAAAAAGCCCTGTAAAAATAAATCAATGCCACCTAAGGTCTATCTGACTGAAATGTTGTATTTAGAATTTAGTGGGCTAACTTAACAGTGTGTGCATTTCTTCTATTGAAAGACAACAGTAGGTATACTTTTTTATTTGCAATTATCATCTCATTAAGTGGCCTTGTGTTATACTGAGCTCCAGTGACATGCAGCTATAATCACCGTTCATTAGTCTGCTAGAGTGCTAAACTATGTCTTTGTTTTGTAAGAACCGGCCTAAGACCCTAACCATAATGTGCTGCAAAAGTCTGTTCTACAACAGATGCATATTGATTCAAATCATGGACTGTAAGAAAAGGCAGGTATCACCTTATTCATATACAGTGCCCATAGAAAATCCTCATACCACTTTTTTACCTTACAGCTTGAAAACAAAACCCATTAAAATATCTTTTTCCAGCTTTATTCACTCATTTTGCCTTACAACAGCAACAGTTCTGAAAATTAATAAAAACTGAAAAGCTAGAATAAGAGGCTTGGAAAAGTCATCAGTCCCCAGATTTAATGCACCATAGAGCCACCTTTTGCTTTAAAAACAGCCATCAGTCTGTTTGGATATGTCTCTACCAGCTTTGTGCACCTCAATTGGGGAATATTTGTCCATTCTTCCGTGCAGAACTATTCAAGTTCAGTCAAATTTAGCGGTGAGCGGCAATGGACTGCTCTCTTTAAGTCGGATTTAGGTCAGGGCTCTGACTTGGCCTCTCAAGGCCATTCACCTCCCTATCCTTAGGCCTGAGTTGTTTTTTTGGCGGTGTGCTTACTTTTGTTGCCATCTGCCCATCTTCAGCTGTCTAGCAGAAGTAGAATTTGGGTGTACTTGGCAGCATCCCTTTTCCCTTCAATCCTGACCCCCCCCTCTGAAGAGAAACACCCTCATTACATAATATCGCCACCATCATGCTTCACAGTAGGTACGGTGTGTTTTGGGTGGTGTGCTGTGTTTAGTTAGCCAAACAGCGCATGGAGTTTAGTCCAAAAAGTTCATTCTTGGTCTCATCTGACCATAAAACCTTTGCCACATGGCGTCAGAAATGAAAGAAGTGTTCTTTTGCAAAGCGCAAACGAGACTCAGTGTGGCACTTTTTCTTGCCATCCCGCCATACAGGCACAGGCCAACCGACTGACCAGTCACAGCCATAAAGACTTGTAAGTCCTTCAAAGTTGCAATTGGTCTCTTCTCTGATCTATATCAATCTTGCTCGGTCTTCCAGTTTGTAGGGACGGACGATTTAGACAAGGTGTTGGTGGTGCCATTTGCTCTCCACTTGTTAATAAAGCTCTGAACGGCACTCAGAGGGACAGTTAAAAAAATCTTTGTGTATCCTTCTCCTAACTCGTGCCTTTCCACTACTCCACTACTAGTAGTAATAGTAGTAAGTAATCAAACAGGTGGGGGCCAGTTAGCCTGGTGTGTGATCTAGAAGTTGATTGGTTGTTATAGTGGTTAATCTAAGGGGCTGATCACTTATCCAAACCAGGCACTTTACTAATCAAATTTTAATAAATGTTTTAAAAAAATGTTATTTTCACTGATGTTGAAGATTACAATGTGTAAATACAGCTGGAAGAACATTGTGTAATGTGACAGAAACTAAGGACTTTGACAGGACATGATTTTCTGTAGGCTCTGTACATGTGCATCTAAACCTGTAAACCTTGTGTGATCACCTGTGCAGCAGGGAATAGCGTGCAGCAGGGTAATGCCAGGCGACGGTCTGGGAAAGGAGATAAAGGGGGACAAGATGGTACTGCAGCGTCTGGAGATATGTCTGACATGAAAGATGAGACGGCTCACATTTCTGTGACTAGTTTGGCTGAAGTGCAGTCAGACCTGAACCCTCAGGACCCACTCCAGAAGGTGGTCAGGTTCAGTCCTGACCTGAGCCTTCTGCTGACAGGAGGCACAGACGGACACACCCGAGTCTGGGAGGTAAACAGTCTACTTGTTCTTTTCACCTGACCAGCCATGTTTGAGGGGTGTATCCAGCCTCTGGAGCACATGCTGCTTTAGTTTGATTCCTTTGGGAGGTGAGGACAATGCTTCTGAACATCAGTATGGATGTAATGTGGATATCTATGTGATAGCCAGCTGGTGGAAATGCTACTTATTGTGGTCTGTCCTGCAGTTCAGTATTCCTTACACTAAACCTAACACCAAAGCCTAGCTAGTGCTGAAACGAGAAGGGGATGAATCCATCAGAAGGCTAATGACACTTTTTGATAAGTAATTAAAAGTTGAAGTCATTTACCAAGATAAATACTAATATTAACTGGTTATAGCTTTTCAAATGTAAAAAAATGTGACCTGGCCTTCAGTTCTCCTTTTTGGGTGGAAACCTTGTCTTTGTTGCTGTAACTTCTCCACGGGTTAGAGGTGAAGTGGATGAGCTGCCACTTGGCTGTCCAGAGATGCCCTTTTGCACACCACTCAGATGTTAATTGTATATTTTTGGCCTCTCTTTTGGATTGTAGAAACCTGGACATTTCCCTCTAATGTCACTTCTGCATGTTTTATTTTTCATTATTAGGTACTTGATGAAAATCCTAGGGTGTGTTAGACACAGTTTTAGTCCACTTAATGAAAATGAAGGTGAAGATTAAATGTATTACATAAACCTTTGTAAATCTCCATTAGCTTTTGCAGACTGACTGACTTCCTGGTTCAGCTTTGACCTGCTACAATAAAAAGGGACAATTTTGGAGATTTTGGGTGTGTGATGTAGTTAATAATTGAGGTCAACTGGGATTTGTTAGGGTTTGTTGGACTGGGCTGTGGAGCTGTTGCAGCTATCAGCCATGAAACTGGTAAACAAAATGTTATCATAACCAATGTTGTCATAGCTAAGAGGAATGATGGGGGAAACATAGATGACATACTGTATCTTGATCATTCTAATGTGATTACCTTGACCTTGAAGTAGGTGTATATAATAAGCTGGTCACTGAATGTATGCATTGATGTCTTGATTGTATGTTCTTGACTCTTCTACAGTTTCCATCCCTGAAGAAGAAGTTTGACTTCAAAGCACATGAAGGCGAGATTGAAGATTTGGATATGAGTCCAGGGAACAAGGTGAAACGAGAAATGGGTTTCCATCCAAATGTAGCGCAAATTTTAACTGAATTTCAAGAAAATCAGCAAAAGAAAATGTGAATTAACGCGCATTTCCATCCACGACTGTTATGCAATTATTAGGAGTTGGTTCATCGAGAGAAACAGCTGGTGGCTCTAACGCTCCAGTCAGGTGCCATTAAACCATCACAGAAGAAGAGGGTGCAACAAGATAATGTAATTAAAAGAGTCCCAATCAAACCTCAAACAGTGAAAAACAATGTAGAAAACATGATGGAAATATGAGCTTTCTGTTAGTTTCATGATTAATGTGAGGACGCTTACAGCCTTCTCATCGCTCCACACAGATCTGATGTTTTGTTCTCCTCAGTGGAGCAGAAGCTTGCTTGTCACAGTGACCAAGTCTGTTTCACACTTTGTTTTTTATCGGTACAGCAACCTTTTCACCTCAGCCAAAATGTGATATTTTGAGGTCTATTTGAATTTTCAGCGTTTCCACTCAGGTTTTTTAAACGCAAATTGAAAATGGGCATAAAAACATGAGACTGGAAACCCACCTATCGACACCTCTTGATGTGGATATTTAATGTAGGCTCTAAATGATGACAGATATATTGATTCATTAGTAATGGTCAATGTGTTGGGTTGTGTTTTGATGCAGCACCTGGTGACTGTTGGCCGGGACTTTGCATGCAGTGTATGGAGTGGCAACCAGTTGGCTATGGGTCTTAAATGGCTTGAAACAATGCCTCAGATAGCTGAGAGGACTTATCGATACATGGCCTGCAGGTAAAACCAATAAAACAAAAATTTTCCTCTTCTATGAAAGAGCATCTGAATGATGTAACAGCAACTATACATGGTTGTATTTTCATGTATTTCAGGTTTGGAAATGTAGAAGACCAAAAAGACGCCCTGAGGCTTTACACAGTCCAGATCCCCCATAAACGAGATAGAAAACCTCCTCCTTGCTACCTCACCAAGTGGGACGGCAAGAGCTTCCTGCCTATGCTGACAGCTCCATGTGGCACTGAGGTCATCTCCAGTCTGGCTGTCAGGTAACTGACTGGTTGATATTCTAACATCTTAACATGGTAGGGTTTGGCCAGGACTGTCAGGGTACTTGTTCTCAGCTTTGCACAGGGTACTCTCAGAGTCTCACTACACCTGGTCCACTGTACTCCCTTTTTTTTGTTTTTTTTAAGTATTGTGACATTTTTGACCAGTCACACTGGAAGCCATCTCACCTTGTATTGAGTGAACATGGCATTCAGTAGCTGGTATCTTGTAGCCCATATGTTGATCATCATCAGGTCAAGAGGGACTAATGGAGAAATACCATTCTTAGTGTATTTACAGTGTTACTGCTGGTTTGACAATAAACTTCTAGTTGTACTTTACACGGCCTGACTTTGGGGTTCAGTGTCTTGCCCAAGGACTCCTCGACCTGTGGACAGGAGGAGCCGGGGATCAAAGTGCCAACCCTGTGATCAGTGGACGACCCGCTCTACCTCCTGATTCACAGCCGCCCCATGTGCAAAGCTGTCACACCTAAGGATGTGAGCGACTTTGACAAGGGCCAAATTGTGATGGCTAGATGACTGGGTCAGAGCATCTCCAAAACTGCAGCTCTTGTGGGGTGTTCCCGGTCTGCAGTGGTCAGTGCCTACCAAAAGTGGTCCAAGGAAGGAAAACCGGTGAACCGCCGACAGTCATGGGCTCATTGATGTGCGAGGCTCACTGAAGGCTCATTGAAGGCTCATTGATGCGCATGGGGCGACATGGCACCAGGATGCACTATGGGAAGAAGGCAAGCCGGTGGAGGCAGTGTGTGCTTTGGGAAATGTTCTGCTGGGAAACCTTGGGTCCTGCCATTCATGTGGATGTTACTTTGACACGTACCACCTACCTAAACATTGTTGCACACCAAGTACACCCCTTCAAATAAAAGATAGATAGATAGATAGGTAGACAGATAGATACTTTATTGATCCCGAGGGAAATTTAGTTATCCAGTAGCTTAAATACAAAACAAAAACCAGTATACACAATATAAAAACACAAAGACACAGGCATGAACTGAAAGTCTAACCACCAGAACTACTACAGTAGTCAGTCACTGTGATATGGTGTGTGCTAATTGGAATAAATGCAAATGTAAGGTGATTAACAGTGCAGGTAGTGCAAATGTAAGGTGATCAAAAACTAAAAACAGTTCAAGAATAATGATACTGCGGATAATATACATAAAATTCAATTAAAGAGCTGACAGTCCAGCAGCCTGATGACAGAATGCAGGTGAGCATTCAGTTTCACTTCCTCCCCATCAGCGCTGGGAGGAGTTGAATAGCCGTATTGCCGGGGGGACGAAAGACTTCCTCAGTCTGTCCGTTGAGCAGGACTGAGACAGCAGTCTGCTACTGAACCTACTCCTCTGCCTGGTGAATGTGCTGTGCAGAGGGTGGCAGGCATTGTTCATGATGGACAGCAGTTTGTTTAGGGTCCTTCTCTCTGCCACTGACATAAGGGAATCCAGCCTTGTGCCAACCACAGAGCCAGCTCTCCTCACCAGCCTGTCCAGCCGCATAGCGTCCCTCTTTTTAATGCTGCCTCCCCAGCACACCACAGCACAGAAGAGAACGCTGGCGACAACCGACTGGTAGAACATCGGCAACAGTTTCCTACAGATGTTGAAGGACCCCAGCCTCCTCAGGAAATAGAGCCGACTCTGCCCCTTCCTGTGAAGGGTGTCAGTATTCGCTGACCAGTCCAGTCTATCGTCCAGCTGCAGCCCTAGATACATGTAGGTTGTGACCACCTCCTCATCGACCCCCTCAATGGAGATCGGTTTCAGACGGGGCCTGGTCCTCCAGAAGTCAACCACCATCTCTTTGGTCTTTGGTGTTCAGCTGCTGGGGCAGCTGTGGCTCAGAGGGTAGTGTTGTCCATTAACCCCAGGGTTGGTGGTTCGATCCCGGCTTCTCCTGTCCACATGTCGAAGTGTCCTTGGGCAAGACACTGAATCCTAAGTTGCCCCCGGTGGAGGCCAGCATGGCAGCTGTGTCCCCATTGGTGTGTGAATGGGTGAATTAGACTACTGTTAGAACTTAGATTACGCTTTGGGAACCGTTTCAATGGTTGAAAAGCGCTATATAAGTAAAAGTCCATTTACCATTTACCATTTACCACGTCACAAAGTCCTCCACCAGGCTCCTGTACTCGCCCTCCTGTCCACCCCTGATACACCCCACAATCGCAGTGTCATCTGAGAACTTCTGCATGTGGCATGACTCAGAGTTGTACTTGAAATCAGAAGTGTAAAGGGTGAACAGGACAGGGGATAGCACAGTCCCCTGTGGTGCACCAGTGCTACTGACCACAGTCTCAGAGGAGCAGTCCCTCAGCCTGACATACTGTGGTCTCTCCGTGAGGTAGTCTGTGATCCAGGTCACCAGTTCTAAGTCCACCCTCATCTCTGTCAGCTTGTCTCTTAGTAGGAGGGGCTGGATGGTTTTGAAGGCGCTGGAAAAATAAAAAAATATGATCCTCACAGCACCGCTCCCCTTGTCCAAAATGAAATGTATACTAAATGAAATGTTGAGGTGATACACCCACCTTGAAATTCAGTGCTTCTCCTGCCAAAACACACGTCCGCATTAATAATTCACAGTAGTTATGATTTGTTGATGATTGGTTAGCAGGACAGATGTCCCGCCTAAGAGTAGTTCTGATTGGACAGACAGTTCCTGGAAGCACCCCAAGTTTCTGACCGAAACATTGTAGCTTGGAGGGATGAAGAACTTTGTCAACTTTACTGTGAACCTGCCAGAGAGTGCTGAAATCAAGATGGCGTGTTACACATGTGGGTTCATCTGCTGCTTCGCTTGGACTACAACAGCAGCTCAAACATGTCCCGTTCAGCTACCAGAGCTCTGAGGGCAACATAGAGGAATGGTGTGTTTATGTGCAGTGGTGTAGCTAAAACTAGCATCCACTCTGAAGTTAGCAAAATCATTTTCAAACATCAGCTGCAAACATCAGCATTGAGCTGATACCAGTGGTATGGTGTTTTACCTACAGTGTTTACCTGACCAGGCAAGCAGAAAAAGAACGATTGTTCAGGGTAGGGTGATCACGTATACATTGTTGTCTTAAAAGTACTTCAGCATATCTCATGTGGTTTGGAAAGGTTAATCAGACTGTCTTTCATGATTTCTGGCAGCATCAGGATGTTAACTTGAGCCTTGTCTTCGACAGTGACTCTGGAACATTTGTTGGCCTTGGAACTGTGACAGGATCAGTGGCTATCTACATCGCTTTCTCCCTCCAGGTAAAGGCAGTGTGGACACATGTCAAACTAACAGGTGCAAAAATCAACCAAGCAGCCCGGCTCTGGTATGATAACATGCTCTCACTCTTTGTGTTTGTAGAAGTTGTATTATGTACAGGAGACCCATGGCATTGTTGTGACAGACCTAGCCTTCCTGCCTGACTCTCTGAAGGGCAAAAATATCAAAGGGGATAATGAAACGGCCATGTTGAGTGTAGCTGTGGACAGCCGCTGTCAAGTCCATGCTGTCCCCAACCGAAGTAAGTCCTGTATCATCATCATCCAGTGAACACACTATGGACTATGTATCATACCCTCAGACCTCCTCACCTCATGTTGTGTCCCTTTGTTCTGCCGTTCTCCAGGATCCTTTCCTATCTGGCTGGTGCTGTTCTTCTGTGGCCTCATGGTGGTAGGAGTGGTCCTCCTCCTACAGTACCTCTTTCCAGGATATATTTAAATTATGCAAGTGTTGTCACAGATCAGGGTTGATGGAGCTCGGACACATCTTCACATGACTTACTTTGCCACCGTCAACATGAGCAGTCCTCAGTCCAACATCCAAACCTCCTCCCAGTGCTGCACCACAACTCCCAGCTGAGCCTGACGGCTCTTCTAGCTGCAGCGCTGATCATGAACAGTTTTTATGGTGCCCTGACATTGTCCCCCCTCAGCTCTTACCCAGGGTTGTTTTTCTCAGACCTGTAAACCTTGCTGAATTAAACCAGGATGTAAAAATATATAAATGATTGGCACACAATGTGTCTGATTTTGTTTTCTGTTTACACACAGACACTTTGAATTAGCCACTCTCTCTGAAGAACTGCTTCTAAGGCTTTGTTTTTACATTGTACTACCACCAGGGGGCAGCAGAGTCCAGGCAGTTTACAGTCATCTGGTAAAGGGCTGCCAGTGAAGATAAGTGTCAAAACATCTATTAGTCTCAGCACATTGGAGTTCAAACATGCAGCTACATGCTTTCAGTTTAACAGGGTTGCCCAGTATTTCAGCACGAGGTTGCAACATTTCCAACACATCAAAAATCATTTGACATTATGACAAGAAAAAAAAAAGGCAGGGAGTTTGTGTAAACGTAATGAAAATGTTATTTTTACTTGAGTGAAAGCTGGATATTTCCTTCTTTTATGTCATTTTATTTAAACATCCTGACTGCAAATATGTTGCCCAGCAGATGTGACAGATTTTTTTTTAAAATGATGCCCATATTATTGTAACTAACTTGGTGAAATTATAGAAGAAATAAAATATTAATAAGAAAGGTAGCTTTTGGTCTCTTTATGCTTCATGATCCTGACAGTCTCTGGTAAAAACCTGCAATAACTGATTTTGTTTTGGCCACAACATTGACATATCATACCATCAGTTGCCATGGTGAACTTGATATCTATTTCTCAAGAGCATCTAAAAATCAAAAAACAAAACAAAAACCCTGCCAATTTCCCTCACTTTTTACACCTACACATAGGAAAAAAAGATCGCAGTTTCCAAAACTCTTGTAGGAGTTGCACAAGTCTGCATCTTCCAGTTGTAATGAAGCCTCTCTCCCACGCCGTGCTAAATCTCGCTTTGCCTCTCTAAACCTGGCCTTGTCCCCACTCCTGAATGCTCCTCCTTTTTCCAACCATAGCTGTCTGAGTTTAGCTGTGAACCAAGGTTTGTCAGTCCTCAGAGAAGCTGATGTATGACGTCACAGCCTGTGTGAACTCATCCAGAGTGTTGGTAGCAGTCCTGGAAATATCCACACCCCACCTGAAGATCCTCCACAGCTTCACTGCTCCACTTCTTTGATGTCCTCACAACAGGTTCATAGGTTTCTGCCTGTATGCAGGAATCAGGTGGACCATGACATGGTCAGAGTGTCCCAGTGCAGTGCGGCGAAGGCGAGGTAGGCACTGCTGATTGTTGTGTAACAGTGATCCAATTATTCTCCTCTCTGGTCGGGGATTTAATAAACTGTATTTGGGGAGTTCCTGGCTTAGAGAATGCCTTTCAACAGCCCACAAGGAGGAGCCTGAAATGGTTGCAGTAAATTAGAGATTGCTAATGGCAGTTTGGTCAATAACTTACATTTTGGCATGCCACATTCTGTTAGTTGACTAACCAAGGAACTAGTAAATATTATCCATATCTTTGAAGACAGACACACTCAGTGTTCAACATGTTTTGTGGCTGCACTGCATTCTGTTGTAATGATGTTTGATTGGTCTCTAACTGGGACCCTCTATCTCAGTCTCCCCTGTGAACTTTGATGATGAGTATTACTGTCGGGTACA
Organism: Maccullochella peelii; assembly: GCA_002120245.1. Classification (NCBI taxonomy): domain Eukaryota; kingdom Metazoa; phylum Chordata; class Actinopteri; order Centrarchiformes; family Percichthyidae; genus Maccullochella; species Maccullochella peelii. The sequence goes on from LKNJ01005749.1 coordinate 33,608, forward strand.
GTCTGGACCATCATGTACCAGTGTGAGTATGAGTATGAAGATTTTTTATTCTAACCAAAGACCACCTGTGATTGCACTGATGAACTGATCAGTGACACCAGGGTGTTAACAGAAGTCTGATCGTCTGGCTGCTTTTGTTTCTTGACCTGTCTGACTTCCTTGTCACCGTGTTCCCAGATCTCACAAATGACTTGAGTACAGTAATGTAATTATAGATTGTAATTATGACCACAACTATGACAATATAACCCACGTTGTAATAAACTGGAATTATCCTATAGGATGTACAGTTGTCCCCCAAAGCCGCATCTCACCCAGGTCCCCTAAAAGACTAAGTCAGGCTCTGAAGAGCAGTTGCACAAGGTGAAGATGACATTTTGTTGACCAGCTTTAGACTGCATCTCACTGATTAAACTGTATTTGCTCTGGAAACAGCTAGGTGGACCTTGAGTTAAGATTTTTTTTAAAAGGTTTTACCACAATATAGATCATAATGCAGATCATAATACAGTATATAACACAATCATTTTTTTTATAGCAATAGTATTTGCTCATAGTATAAGAAACACACAGGAAATGAAAGGATAGAAGAATGTAGAGGAGGACAAAGCCTCCGAAACGCTTTACTCTTCTCTCTCCTGGCAGGAAAGCATTAACGCACCTACAGTACTGAGGCCGTCATAAATGTTTAGGACACAAGGTTCCAGTCTCCTGCAGAGTAAGAAGCTTTACACTGATGGGCCTTTTAAGATCCTTTTCTGACAATATGTACAACTGATTTTTGTATTGTGGTGGTTATTTGCCTTATGATGCTCAGTTTACAGAGATCTGTTGGTTTTGTTTATTGTACCAAGCCCCTGAAGAGATGAGTGCAATGAGAACCAGCAGGGCTAAAACTGGGATAGACGCCACTGACTCTGATGACGCTTTGACTCTGCATAAACTGCATTTTAATTATCTCTGATCAGAACCAACTGGGTAATATGTCTCCAAAAGTCCTGAGTAATATAGTCTTAAACAAGTTATGTTGTGTGGCTACTTTAAAGTAAACACATGCAGGAATTATAACTCTCTGTTATACCTTCATGTTCCAGCAGGTGGCACCACATGTCTGCTATGTGTGCTACAGAGAGTAGTGAAGTTGTGGTCTCTGTGTGTTGATTTAACCTACTTTTGGTTCAGCCACATGGACTGCTTCTGAGCTATTGGGCGGTCTTCAGGGGCCACTTTAGGGCGGCTGTGGCTCAGGCGGTAGAGCAGGTCGTCCAGGCTTAGGGGTTCGATCCCCGCCTCCTCCCGTCCACATGTTGAAGTGTCCTTGGGCAAGATACTGAACCCTGAGTTCCTCCCAATGGAGGCCAGCACCTGTTTGTCAGTCTGTATCTGGAAGTCCCACAGGATCTTAGCTTGGTCATTCTCAACCACCTTCGGAGGTGTGTCCCATTTTGACCTTGGGACTTCCAGCTCATACTTGGCACAGATGTTCCTGTACACTATGCCAGCCACTTAGTTATGGCGCTCCATGTACGCCCTGCCTGCTAGCATCTTACACTGCATGTTCACTGCTGTTATGTGCTGGATTGTCTCAGGGGCACTTTTGCACAGTCTGCACCTGGGGTCCTGCCTGGTGTGGTAGATCCCGGCCTCTATTGATCTTGTACTCAGAGCCTGATCCTGTGCTGCCATGATTAGTGCCTCTGTGCTGTCTTTGAGTCCAGCCTTTTCCAGCCACTGGTAGGATTTGTTGATATCAGCCACTTCTTCTGTCTGCCGGTGGTACATACCGTGCAGGGGTTTGTCCTCCCATGATGGTTCCACCTGTTCTTCTTCCTCCTTGGGCTTCTGCTGCCTGAGGTATTCACAAAGCAACTCATCACTTGGGGCCATCTTCCTGATGTACTCATGGATCTTAGTTGTTTCATCCTGGATAGTGGCTGTGACGCTCACTAGTCCTCGGCCTCCTTCCTTTTGCTTAGTGTACAGTCTCAGGGTGCTGGACTTGGGGTGAAATCCTCCATGCATTGTGAGGAGCTTCCTTGTCTTTATATCGGTGGCTTCTATCTCCTCTTTTGGCCAGCTTATTATGCCAGC
>LKNJ01005749.1:35770-57484 GCA_002120245.1 Maccullochella peelii
CATATATATGTATATATGTATATATACACACATATATACACATATATATACACACACATACACATATATATACACACATACACATATATATACACACATACACATATATATACACACATATACATATATACATACATATATACATATATACATACATATACATATATATACATATATACATATATATACAGTGGGGCAAAAAAGTATTTAGTCAGCCACNATATATATATATATATATATACACATATATATGATATATATATATATATACACATACATATACATATATACATACACATATATACATATATACATATATACATACATATACATATATATATACACATATATACATATACATATATACATATACACACATAAATACATACATACACACACCTCTAGATCGATAGACACCTCTATCTTCACGACACTGCATTCATCTAAAACTGTTCCTTTGCTGTCTTTGCAGTCATTAAAAATTCTGACTCAACATAGTCTTCCCTCAGTCTGTGTAACACTGCAACAGGCTGCATTATATTGAAAGATGCTTCTACTGTTTCCTCACGTATATAAATGAGGGGGTACAAAACATTTATTATTCTACTTTTTTTTATTGCATATTTTGCTGTTGGGCTTATACTTATTTGTCTTTTGCCTCAGCTCATGCATCCCAGTACCTGCTGTGTCACTGCTGGACAAATAATAGACAATAATAAGACAAGACAGCAGACATCACTTTAGTGATAGAGCATGAGGAAGACAAAAACATACACTGCCTTAACAAGGAGACAACACTATGACCATGACGTTGCAGTCTCTGAATTTATTGTTACCCCTGGTTTCTCACAAGTGCATCACATCAACACCTGAAGCCCTGGTGTGGTGTGGCTCCTGTGGCAGACAGTGTCTGACAGGAAATGTCCTTTAAAATATAAACAATAGCAACATCCAGGACCAGGAGGCATGTACGGCGAGGAAGAACACCTAGAGAGGAGACAGGAGTTACTTATAAAGGTGTTCCTGCCTGGACCTGTTGGCTGAAACTAGAAGGAAAAACTGTCAGTAAGTAGCACTGCTATGGCTATCTATGGCTGCATACCTAGGGTTAAGTGGAAAAAAGTATTTTTGTAATGACCTTTAAAATCCATCCATCCATTATCTATACCGCTTATCCTGTAGAGGATTGCGGGGGTGCTGGAGCCTATCCCAGCTGACATTGGGCGAGAGGCAGGGTACACCCTGGACTGGTCGCCAGTCAATCACAGGGCCGACACACACAGAGACAGACAAACATCCACACTCACACCTACGGACACTTTAGAATAATCAATTAACCTGCATGTCTTTGGATGGTGGGAGGAAGCTGGAGTACCCGGAGAGAACCCACGTGGACACGGGGAGAACATGCAAACTCCACACAGAAAGTCCCCCAGCCGACCGGTGGGGTTGAACCGAGAACCCTCTTGCTGTGAGGTGACAGTGCTGACCTTTAAAATGATTGTGAATATGAGAGTTGGCAATCTAATAATGGAATGTGATCTGACAGACCTGAATCTGTCCCTATCTCTTACCAGTTGTACCTCATCATGTAGGACCTGTACATCATGGCCTCCATTGAATGTCTTTGGGGGAAAAAACATCTGTCTTCCATGCCCCTGCTCACCGAAAATCTTTGAATGCTTTCCAAAGGTGTGAGATAGAAATCCTAAAGCATGCATGTTTCCACTATAAATGCAGTCCTCTCTTGTTGCTGCTTCACTTGTGCTGAAGATCAAGCATTTCAAATTAGAGAGAAAAAAAACTGCTTTCCTCTCAGATGAAAAACGTGTCCTGGGGTCAAAAGCATATAAAATACCAAATGCCTATTAAAGGCAGTTTGGTTAAGTGAGCGTCAAGGGTAATATGAAACAGACAAGAAAGGCAGACATTACCTACCAGTGTTACGCTGTCTGCAACTCAGAGTCCACTGAACAGAATCTTCAGTCCATAATACAGGGAAACAAGCATTGGAGTACTGTTATGGATTCATTAATTTAGTCACAACTGACACTGTAGATGAATTGAGTTTCTTCATCTATAACAGGATAATTCTTTTGGAAAACTGATTCTTGATATTTGTCATCCTGTTGTAATGTGTCTTTGCCATATTAGATCTCTTTTATCTTTTATGGATTATAGTCCCTAAATAGAATTAAGTGACTAACTAAAGCATGACAAAATCTGGCCCAGAATCAAAATTTGAATTGCATGAACAAATTAAAGCCCCTAGTGCAGAGTTTGAACATGTACTACCCAGTCATAGTATCAGGGAATACTGAGGCAGACACACTGGGCCTTTCTCAATCTGCTTTATTGTCTGTTCTTGTATTATTGTGAAGCATCATCAGTCATGGTCCAAATACTGTTCTAACCATTTATTGCAGCAATATGCATTTTAGTTTGGTGGTGATCCTCTGGAATTAATCTGAGCAAGCTTCACACATATTTAATGAACATGAACACATGTTAAAAAACATTGAAATTCATTCTTGCTAATGCTGGGGGAGACTGGGGGTGTGGAGGGAGTTCATCTCTGAAAGCAGGCAGCAGTGTGGATGCAAAGCTCAGTGTTGTTGTATGCACACTGATATGTTTATAAGGACCGCCTATTGCAAGAGTCATGGACATACATGATTGGAGGGTGTATGGAACATGCGACTAACTGACTTCAGTGCCTGCCTGAACTACCACGAGTGCCATTCAGAGTCCATGTTCAAACCAAGAATGCTTCAAACCCCAGGAAGTGTTCATGCTCCACCATTCCACGGGGTTGGGGGATGCTTTGGGAGCTGAGTTTTGACAATTTTTAGGGGAGAAATTAACTGTTTAGATTTTGAATACGTAGTTAATTAAATTCCTACTTGAAGGTTTGCTCCAGGGTTTTGACAGATGAGAGAGGTCATCCAGAGAACAATCTTATCTTAGCAGCCTTGTGGAAATTGACTGGTAGCTCTGATTCTCCGTTGCACTGCACAAGATATCATTCCTTTTGTAAGAAACTCTAATAAAATCTAATATTTGTTGCTGCCAGCAAATATTTAACTTACCTTAGTTTGTTTGAAGGTAAAGTTAAGGTTAAGTTGATGTTTTTTTACTGGACAGTTAACATTGTAGATTTGGCTCCATTTACAGTATATGCTACACTTCAATATATTTTTTTCATTTTTGGCATTTTCACATTTTTTGGATAGTTGACAGTGAAGAGGCAGACAGGAAATGAGGGCAGAGTGAGGGGTATGACCATGGATGGATTATGAGACCATAGGCCCCTGGGTACAGACATGTAAATGTGCTCCCATCCCTCCTACATAGTAGTAGTTATTGTTGGGCAAGTTATTGCTCTTCATGGTCAGCTAATGCTAGCAATATTTAAAGGAATAGTTCAATATAGGCTTATTTATTTTATTTTTTCATAAGTGATATGAGAAGTTTGATACCACTTGTATGTCTGTGTGTTCAGTACAGAGCTGGAGTCAGGATATGGTTAGCCTAGCTTAGCATAAAGACTGGAAGCAGGGGAAAACAGCTAGCCTGGCTCTGTCTAAAGTTAAAAAATACAATGCTTTCTGATAAACATATTTTATCTCGTTTGTTCATTCTGCACAGACGCAGTTCCATACTTAAGTGTTGGAGGGAAAGTGGGTCCTAAATGGAAAATGTTCCTCCTCTGGTGAGCATGCTGAAGCAATAATAATCTCTATGTGTCTCCATGTCCTCCTCCATCTCCCATACAGAATTGTACCTGGTGACCCTCCACCTCCTACCATCCATACATACCATCCATACACCCTGCAAATCCTTTCAAAGTGCTATACCATTCTCACTGTGATGAGATCAAGAATAAAAGTTTACAGGTTTGACCACTGTGGTCACAAGTCTTCGTCCCAAGAGAACAAGCCTCTCATGAGACCAAGTATAAAGATGCCTGGTTGCAGCTTGATATGGACTGTGTGCCTGATGTTGCATGCACAATCAATCATTGCCCAGCTGTACTATTTCTCCAAGATGTTCCAACCAGCTCTCTACTGTAACTTACTCATTAGAGATCTTCTTATTCACTCTTGCACTTAGAGTTGTGTTTAGGCAATTAGACATGACATAAGGCTTATCATGGAGAACACTGACAGAAAAGAGCCCAGATTGCTGAGTTGGCAACCCTGATGCTGAGTAATAGTGTATTAGTGTCCAAAGTTCGAAAGTACATTCACCAACACCTTTGCTCCATAACCACGTGACCAAAGTATCATGCTTAGGTGATGACAGCTGAACCAATTCCATGACAACTGAGCAGACTCCATCCACTGATGAAGCCTGTGAGGTGTTTTTTTTTTGGTTTTATTCACACGTGTCTACACATTTACCAAAACCAAATAAACAAGCACGTATCAATGTATCACATAGCAAGTATCATGCGTACAATTGAGTAGTACTCAAAGTTAAACTAAGTGGTCATAATGGTCCACATAGTGGTCCTGGTGGTATGCATCTGCTCCATTACTGCCTGAAAAATGTGACATGCAGATTTCATTACAGTAGATAATATTACTCATTATACAAATTGTACATACTTACTAAAAATGCTAAATACATTCACCCATCTCTCATTTTTCTATTTCAATCAGGACAGACTTCAGTGTGAGAGAACAAATATTTGACACATGCATAATAAAGATGAGAAATTGAAGAGTCTTTGGTGATTAGACCCCATCGTGACATTACATGATGGAGTCTAGACACTTGTGGTGGTGGTGGAAGGATGCTGAAGATCTGAATGTGATGAGGAGTGGACTCTTCCCGGACACTGAATGTGGTGAACTGAAGGTGAATGGGGTGGAGGAGGGTTGTAACGATTCCGCACTGAAATGACAGCTGACAACAAGCAATAGGAGAACAGATTTATAGTTTGACAGCAGCAATATAATTGGCTGATGGAGATCGTGGAAAAATCTGGTTGGGGATGTGAATGAATGAGGCATAAAGATAGTCCTCCTGACTGAACTTATGCTGAGCTTCAGTCATTAAATAAAACATCTTTTTATATCTGTTTTTAAAAAGTGTAGAAACTGCTGTAAGCTATTCCAAATTTGATTGGGATGTGGTTGAAAGTAAGTGGACCTTGAGTTAAGATTATTTGTCAAACTGTGTTAATTTGTATCCCACTATATCACTCACTTGTCACTTGTAGTAAGACATGACCAGTGCAGGCATGATAAATGTGTTTGATTTTGACCATCGGCCTAATTGGAATCATGGACTGCTTGAAACTGACCCAGATGCTTTTAGGGGACTGTGATTGCAGAGCCCCCTAATCTGCAGTGATTCAACTCTCCTGTCTGCGATACACACAGTGAGTCAGTTCTCAAACATGGACTCGTCTTCAGTTCTCCTCGTGCCGCCGCCCTGCTGCCATGCTCTGTTTCTTCTCATCCGGCCATTGTTTAAACACTGTTGACCCATTGCGCCAAGCTCAGGGTGGTGCGCCGCCTGCTTGGCACACACACAAATATGCAGATACAGATACACAAAGTGTGGTCCTTCTGCTGACTCCTGAGTGGTGCAATCAGGGCTGAAGTTGTTCATGTGCCGGTCGCTTATGCGCGCACCATAGATGTTTTCATCAGGATGGGGGACAAAGCGCTTAACACGTCTACCGAGCGCACCTTTCAACACCATGGACGCCATGAACGCAGTGTTGCTGGGTACTTTACGGAGGAAGGAGGTTCTGTCAGAAAGAGCCGCAAGCAGAGGTGTTCAGACGTGTAGTGCATTGTTTATGTTTTTATAACGTGTTTTTATGGGTTAGGTAATAATGAGTGGGACAGAACATGATAAATGTCTATGTAAGCGCTGAAAAGAAGTATAATACCATAATTATAATTTTAACTCTGGTTATAACCGAGGCTGTTTGGTAGTGAATGTTGTCCAGTCATTTCCAAACTCTGCATGTTTGAACAGAACCGTTCACTCTCTCTGTCGTTCCTGCTCACCTAGAATTAGCATTAGCATTACTGCAGCATCAGAAGCTATTGCACTCACAAATAAACTGTCTGGTTTAGCTTGATAGAAGCTAAAATGTTGGATAAACGAACATCTAGAGGAAGACCGTTGACTGCTGACATTAATTCTGTGCTGACCTGCATGTTTTCGTAGTTTTTCCCTGCTGTTTTGTTGCTTTTGTCTAATTCTCAGTGGATTGTAGATGAATTTAGTCCATAAATCTGTTTCTTCCAAAAACTGGTAACGTCACATAACGTTACTGACAAAGAAAGACAGTTACTGAAGGCAAGATGCTTTCTTGTATACGGTGGTGCAAGTGGCTAAATCAACTTCTGAACAAAAGATATTTTGGACAGCGGAGGAAACTGTCTTACTGATCAGGAGCTAGTGTGTGATTCCACAGATGCATGCAGGTTGAATATAACTTTGCATTAAAAGAGTATTTAGTTATTTTGTCCGTATCGTTTAATGTTTATTTGTTGATGAAAAATGTAATATATTTTGTTGTACTGCTCGTTTTCAAAGGTTGCTTTTTATTTAGTTTTGGTCTAGCTTTCGTCGTGAAAAATAGATCGTCAACAAATATTTTTCGTCATAGTTTTTGTTGACGAAATTAACAGTTTTTTAGCAGTTTGCTAATGCTAAACTGAGATAGGGATTATGATAAAGATTACACCATCTTAGCATCAGCATGTTAGCATTGTCATTATAAGCATGCTGATGTTAGCATTTAGCTCAGTACAGCTTCACAGAGCGGTTAACATCTATCAGGCACACGATACTGGTAAAAGCAAAAGAGATAAGGGAAAAGTAAGCAAAATGGGAAAAGCAAAAGCAAAAGGAAAAAGAATTAATTGTCCGCATTTATTTATTCTTTTATTTATTTCTCTTTATATTTCCACATTTATTGTCTTATTCTTTCCCAGATTTATTCTTTTTTATGGCACTACTATGACTCCATTGTCTCCTCCTGTCCACATGTCGAAATGTCCTTGGCTAAGACACTGAACCCTAACTTGCTCCCGATGGAGGCCAGCACCTTATGGCAGCTCGTTGCCATTGGTGTGTGTGAATAGTTGAATGAGACCAATCTGTAAAGTGCTTGGGGAACCGTTAGGCTTGAAAAGCCATTTGTTGCTGTGTGAGCCTGACAGTTAATCTGTGTTTTGAATGTCTTGCTTTTAGAAATGCCTGGGAGAGTGGGGAGAGCGCCGGGGCTATTCATAAAACACTCGGGGCTGTAGCTGCTGGGTCTAGCAGACACAGATAATTCACCTCAGTCTATTGTTGCGTTGTTGTTTTTAACCTGAATTTTACGGTGGCCCTGAAGGTCAAAACACATTACAGAAAACACAACGACATTACAGCAAACACAACGACATTTCACAAAACACAACGACAGTGTTTTGTGAAATGTCGTTGTGTTTTGTGAAATGTTGTTGTGTTTTCTGTGTTGTTGTTTTGTTTTGACCTTCAGGGCCACCGTAGAATTAGATGAATTTACGGTTTCTGGGGGCCGGGCCTCACTGATTACTGTACAAAAACACAACTAATTCATTTTGGTGAAACTAGATCATTATTTACGGAAAAAATATTTTGTGATTTTCCCTCTGATGTCCTGCTGCTCTGCCTCAACTCTCTGTGATTTACAAGGTACTGATGGACATAGCTTTACTTGTTCAATGCTAAAGTAATCAACCACTAACTGCTGCTAACTGTAGCTGCCGTTAGGTAGTTAGCTGAGTTAGCTGTGGAGCTAGCGGTCCTATTAGCTTTATTGGTTTCATTAAATCTCCTCCTCTCGGTGGTCCAAAGCTCCTGTGCTAGCAGTGTAAACACCAACACTCCCAGTCAGGGCAGAGTCAGCTAGCGTTAATATGACTGCTAGCTGCATGCCAAACTAGCTAAGGCAGCTACAGTCTGTGCAGCGGACAGGTCTGCTTCAGAGCTGTGTGTGTGTGTGAGTGTGTGTGTGTCTGAACACAACCTTCTAGGACCTTCTGCCTGTATTTACTTTCTACTTCTTCTTTGGTTTTACTGACGGACTACAAACCAACGTCAATGGTGCATGCCACCACCTGTTACACTGTTACCATGTGTAACACCTCCAGACATATCTGACCAATAAGTGGATTGAACACGTAGTTTGTAGTGATGGATTGGATTTTTACTCTGCGTGAAAAGAAACTGAAGCAAAGGGAAAACGCTTTAGAAACTCATCAACTGATTCGGACCAGAGCAAACTATAGGTGTGAAAACGCCCTAACTCACTGGTACAATTTTCAACAGGTCCTGTCACTGCAGTGAAAGGAGCCAGGACCGCAGGCAAGTCGCTCACCAAATGCAGCTAAGGTTGACGGACCGATGTGGCGAGTGGTGAATACATCAGCACTGACATTACAGGCTAGTGTTGCTTCAACTTAATTAGAAAGCTTTATTTAATGGTAGGAAAACATTTGGTTTTAGCCATGTTTTATGTACACCAGTCATATCCAGGCTATGCTCAAGAATCATATCATTTAAGCCTTTGGTAGACAGTGATCTGATATTTATAAAACCAATTTTGAGGGTCTTGTTAGGGCTGCAGTTAGTAGGCCAATCTGTAGAGCTAGCAGTAGATGACGTATTAATTGTAATGTTATATATAATTATATTATTGGATTTGTTTTTGTGGCCTGTGCATGCCACGGTGTGGGTATACTGTTGTGATTACCTTAAATATTTCGTTTTGTAGGACTTTATCAGGTGTTTTATGGGACTCTGATGGTGGAGGTAGAAGGGGAACGCAGGCCAACAGTACAAGCGAGGGTTGAAAACCGGTTTGCAGTTGGTAGGGGTGACTGCAAAGCGGGTCACACAACTGGTTGCATGCTGTTGTGAGCCTTCCCACGTTGCTCGACAGGGATAAACTCTATATCAACTGCCGACAAGGCTAAGCTAATGATATCACTAACAGGCTTGCCATCAGGCCTGTGGTCTGGAGTGCCCGTGAAATCGAAGGTAACGCTAGCAGAGACAAGCTCTTCTAACTGACACATCTCTCTAGAAGAGACACCATATCTGCAACAGCGGAAGAGTCATCACAAATCATCATAATACAGTTAGCCAGTTTGCGTTAGCTGTGGGTAATAGGCTAAGCTAGTAGGCTAAGCTAGGCTCGGAGCTAAGCTAACAGGCAGCAGCAAAGCCTACCCCCCAGTGCTAAAATGGATTAAAAATAAAATGTATCAAGTCTAGAATGATATGGAGTCTGAGAGAATAACAGTAGATATGAAAGGAGTGAAGAGATTAACACAGAAAATCTAGCGGGAGAAAGAGAAAACAGCTGTTTTCAATATCATGGAAATTATGATGTGCATCACAGGAAGCAGCGTTGATGAAACAACAATGAAGAAGAAGAAGAAGAACTACTTTATTCATCCCTTTGGGGAACTTTTTCACTCTGTTGTTAGTCATTTTGATTTACACACACACACACACACATAGGACCCATAGGCATGCATTAAGTGATGGGGCGACGTAGCACAGCTCCCCGAGCAGTTAGGGGTTCAGAGGTCAAGGGCACCTCGGCAGTGCCCAGGAGGAGAACTGGCACTTCTCCAGCTACCAGTGCACACTCTGTAGGTACACAGACAGGTACAGCCCCCCACCCCCACCCCCCCACGGACTGAGCTACTGCAGCATTCCTCTGTTACATTTCAAGGAGCCTTTACAATGGGACAACATAGGTCAGCAACTGTGACGTATTAAAGTGCACAGTTTCAAGGCTGCAGCTCCAGAAGTGGGACACAATCATAACCTGGTTTTATGAGGCTATGTGGATCATGGTCTACTGGGTTGGCAGTGTGTGACATGTAAAAGTCCAGGCAGTTCTGTGTGTAACCGCACTGATGTCCAGGTGGTTTGTGGGCCGCGCTGCTCTCATCCTCTGTATGAACTCAGCAGTGACCGAGCTACAAGGAGCCAGGCTGTGAGTAAGACAGGAGAAAACCCTGCAGTCTCTCCTCCCATGCACACACACACACACACACACACACACACACACACACACACCACAGGCGTCTGTGGGGCCCCAGCACACTGACGTCAGAGTGAGTGGGAAAGATGTCAAACTGCTAAGAATGGACGACGACTACACATGATGCACATATGCCAGATACCAAGACCACACAAACAAGAGGGGAAAAAAGTGGCCAGACTTTATTTAAAGTGCTTTTCAAAAGGCAGCGTAGATGCAGTATAAGGTCATAGGAGCACATTGTGAGTATAACTAATAAAATTATCATAGCAGTTTGGTATGATAAACAGTGTGGAACATTTGCAGGTTGAACACTTTAAAAGGCAACTACAGAGACAATGGTGATATTTAGATCAATGTGCACTTTTAGTCTACCCTCATTAAAATAAATGAGTTGGACAAAATATTAGGAACACCTCTCAGTATAAAACAATACTGTTCAACAGCACCACAAACGGCAGCCTCTAAAATCACCATACAGTTGAATCAACACCTCTTATTTTCACATTTTCAACAAAAGCTGAACATTAGAACCTTCATGAAGGGAGGGCACACACGGGGTAAAGTACCTCCAGTTTGGTCACGTGTTCCTACAGCAGTGACAGGGACTGCATAAGGAATTAGGTATTTGAAATGATAAGGAAACGGGCAAAAATCCTGTCAACTTAAGTAATAACACAGGTTCAACTTGTTAGCCAGAGCGTTGATTCTAAACAGATAACAACATGAATTGCTAGTCTGTGACTGCATGCAAAGTCCAGTTGAGTGTGGAAGTTGAACACGTCATCCTCATTCCCTTACCTTTCAACTTGTAGTGTGAAAAGCACATTACTTGGCTTTAAATTGTATTTTCAAGGGAGCACACATTGGATGACTGCAGAATGTTGTTTGACCTCTGTTTGTCTGGACTGTGTCTTTCTAATCCACGTGTGTCTTTCTGTATCTGCTCATCATGTTCCGTCCTTGCCATCTCACGTCCTCTCTGTGTCTGTTGTGGTTGACGAGGCCTTTCAATAAAGGTTATGGTTGTTTGTTTGAATGAAAACCCTTCAATTTGATTTCTATTTTGGCGAACCAGAAAGACTGATGACTTCCACTGCCCCCTCTGTGATCTACGTGTCACTGTGGCAGGCTCAGTGTGTTTAGTACTATGGGACTAAATTACACAGATGGGGATCTTACTGTGCACACACCCTACTTCCATTTTGGGGTAATTCTTAAGACAAACATGGAAAAGAAAACATAGTCCTATTAGGAGGAGGCTTTTGGTTTCTGACAAAGGGGGTAATGAGACAAAGAAAATGACAGGGTGAGTGGAATAACCATGTTCCTCTGTCTGTCTGGGGCTGACTCCTTCTCTGTGGGTGACTTGAACACTCCCTCACCACAGAGCGGTGACTGAGCCCCTCTGAGGCCAGACAGTGGGAAAAATTATGCTTTGACAGAGTAACAGGATCATCATGTACCACATGTGCCACTGGCAAACATTTCTGAGGCCTTTTAAAGTCCTTGTATCTTCATTTGTCAACATTTAAAGAGGGCTGTGTGAATGCAGCAGTGGTTATTTCTGGTGTCTCCCACAGACCCTGAAAGACGCAGTCTCCCACTGATGGAGATGTGGTTTTATTACTGTATGTCAGGCACACATACACACTCTGTTAGTACACTTGTGAGGACCTGCAGATATTTAGTCCCTAACTTTAACCTTCACCTTCAATTTTTCTAGTCTGTCTCAAAACAAAAGTCAGGTGCCCATAGTGCAACAGGTTTGTCGTGCTGTAATCATTCCCCCTGTTCATACTGGACATTAAGAGAGCCTTTCCTAAAGCAATTTTCAATCTAAGTAATGGAGGACAAAATCCACAGTCCTCTCTCTATGTGAAAATACATTGTAAACTTATATTTGAAGCCAACGTGAGGCTTCATCAGTCTGAGATAGACAAATCAAGTGGTTAATCCAAATGTACAGTCTTTTTAGTATGAAATTCTCTCTTTGTGTTTGGACGGTGTTTCTGTGCTGAGCTACAGTGCAAGGATAGTAACAGAGGGGATTCTGTGCTAAAATGACAAACCTGATTTGTGTAACTCAGACTGCAGAGGCCTTATATAACTGTCAGATAAACTCAGGAATGTGTTCATGCACAGACTGTGGATTTTGTCCCCCATCACTTCCATTGGAAGCACAATCAGAAAGAGGGGCAAAAGCTGTTTCAATGTTCATATTGGTATATGAGAGCATTATCTATTTCATTGTGAGTAAATTCCTATTTGGATATAATTTCTTTTGGAGTTCCAAGAAGATCTTTGACGACACTGAAATGCCTAAATCAGTGAACACAGCCTCTTTAGTTCAACAAAGAGGGTTGATGACAGCCAACATGTGTTGAGTAGTGCAACAGACAGTTTCAGCTGGTTAAACATCTGGTTAGTCCTCTCCTGCTCTCCATCTTCACCTACACACACATACACTCACTGTTTGGCTACTCTCTTTGAATTATTTTTCTGTTTCTGTTGTCAGATAACCGAATGAGCGATAAACAATGATTTGACAGGTGAATTACATGTGAATGTACTGTACTGAATGTACTTACTTACTTTGGGTATATAATGAATTATGACATGTAATAATGCATGACAACAGTCACTGGGTTAAATGCTGTGTAGCCACCAATGTGCATACCTCATAGCCAAGTCACGTCGTGCCTGTCATCTAATTATAATCACTGTTAGCAACTACGCTACTGTATTATGGTACTATATTACTATGGTACTGTGTAACTACTTCATTTGTTAAGTGAAAGCAAACACTCCACCGATGACATTACATTAAAAGAAGAAAGCAACATATCTACAGTACATTGGCACTTAGCAATAGATCAAACAGCCTGGAACCCAATGCTGACACTGAGCCAAAATAATGACAACAATTGCAATATAGACTGTGGCTTACAAACAACTGTGAAATGTTCCTTTTCATTTTGGAATGCTTTCTGTGTCATTCACAGCAGCTTACCTCATTTTATTCTTTCTAACTTCTCACTTATTCTTCTTTCTTCTTTCCACATAAACTAGTCCCACTTCCTGTACACCACAGACCTTTTCCAGACAATCACTGGCCATCAAATGTAAATGCTGTCATGCAATAACTACAGGCTGAATCACTTCTGTGTTGTATGAATCAGTGATTGCAGACTATGTCTAATATCTATACATATGGAAATGTACTTGAGCTTCAAACTGTCCTAAAGTATAATAGTTTTATTCCTAAACTAGTGATGACCATCTGAAATGACCCAGCTACACAAGTTTGCCTCTCTGAAACACACACACACACACACACACACACACACACACACACACACACACACACACACACACACACACACACACACACTGTGGGATTGTGGTGGGGGGCTGCCTGCTTACTGATGGCATCACTTTCTCCACCACACTCTCTTGAAGACTCTACCGGCACAGTGAAATTATACGTCTGGGCCTCCAAGCAAACCGTGGGATTCAGAGCTGTGTAGGATGAATCCGTCACTTTGTTTGTGGTGGTTCTGTGAGGGAGGCAGGACTGTGTATGCAGAGGGTTTGGCAGGCCTCATGTGCTGCACATTAATTCAACAAGCAAAATCAACATAACTAAAAAGCCACCAAGGCACACAATAGAATGAGTAAAAATTAAAATTAAAACAAATTCCAGCCACTCTGTGTTTGGAATAAAAGCTGATAAATGAAGGTTAATTATCAGCTGCCACTGACTGAACAAACTGAGTAACGTTATGTATTAAGGCCCTGTCATCCGGTGGGACTCGGTGATGTTTGGGATCCGGGGGAGGGGGACGAGTCAGAAAGACTGCAGGTTGGACCAGACACGAAAACTGTGACCAGTGGCAGTTTGAACACTTCAATATCATCATCACCAGGGACGAGGAGGTGTCTGTTATGTTGTTCAGCTTTCTGAGACATTTTAATGTCCAGGACTTTCAAACATAGTGGTTATGTTCTATAATCCATCTGCATGTTCATGGACACACACAATGCGCACACACTCAAACTCTAATACTCTGGTGATGGGAACACTTTTTAAAGCTTTTATGACTTTGTTCTGAGGAAGCGCAGCTGCCCTGCAGTGTTTGTTTTACTTGCTTAATTTTAGCATCAGAGCACGAAAGCTGCCCACTCTGCTGGCTGGAACTCCACTGGTCAGAACCAAGCCCTGACAGGGGTCAGGGTTTGAAGCAAGTAAAGCCACACCCAATCATACCTATCAGTGATGCAGGGTGTGGTCAGAGGTGAAACAAGCTTGAAATGTTCAGCCTGAGAGGGAAGCTAAGCACTGCTTTTACACTAAAAGATCTCTAATTACTTGTGTCAAATCTTCAACAATCCAATCAAGTGACCTCACTTATCCCTGTTGGAAGAACAGGCCCATGGTACAGCTGTGCTAACAGCTAAATATGCTGTTGTTTCTTTGGGGATGTAAAGAACATTGCACCCTATAGGGGCCACTGCAGAGCTTTAGACTTCAAGTCTGGTCTTCTCCTGGTCAATCCTTTTCTCATGCTTCTAAAATTGACCCAATACCATAAGTAGATTGATAAAATCAAGTGTCTTTAGCTTTATAACTCCACAGGTTCATGTTAGGGAATGCCTTCAGACCAGCATAGATGAAGCACTCGGGTTGGGGACACAGGGCAGTATTTAGCTAGTCATAAAGAGTCAGTTCCTTACAGATCATCTGGCTCAACAGTAAAGTAGTGCTGAGTGTAAATGGGGAGGCCCATCTATGGACTCTCAAATCACAGAGGAGCCACTGTCTCATGGCAGTAAGAAAGTTAGAATAATATATATGTTGGACGAGGGCCCACCCTTTAAGATGGAGTCTACTCAGGGCAGTTGTATAAACTTCAGAGGACTTGCAGTATCTCTCTGTGATGTCAAAGGCCCTCTAAAAAGTCTAAATTGAATCAATGTAATTGACGAGAGGGGAGATTGGGAACAATAAGCTACATGAAATTAGATTTCCTCCGGTGATCAGGTTCCATGCTTTCACGTTCAAACAGCAGCCATTTGTGACTTGGAAAAGAGGAGGAGGGGAAAAAGTGCTTGCAGTACTTCATGATTTGATCATGCTTTGAAATGTTAATAGGACAAAATTTGAATGTGATCCCTCTTCAAAATAAGCAGGGCTGGGGAGGGGCATATTGTGATTGGAGGGGTTAGTGTTTATCCTGCGTTGGGGCTCTGCTCTCCGCTTCAGAAAGGTTTTCTCTGGCAACGATGATCAAATAAAGGGCCGCACGGTTCAAGAAATGGAGTGAGTTTCTGTCACCCTGAGTACTTCAGCAGCCAAGCCCCCAAAACAGTATAGAAAAACATGGCAGCCCCTGCAGGGCCCTGAGTCAACAGGCCTCCTTCCTCTGCTGGATGCCAGCGCTGCTTTTCCAATCACAGGAAAACCTATCAGCAGCTGCTTGTGGACACACTGCAGCACACACACGCACACACAATTACAACATCAGCAATAAGATATATAAGAACGATATCAGTCTTCAGTGGTGGAAGAAGTACTCAGATCCTTTACTTAGGTAGATTAGTCCAGCGGTCCCAACCTAGGTGTCGAGCCCCTCCAAAGGGTCAGTGAAATCCTCTTCTCTAATCTTTGTGTTTTGTCAAATATGTAATAGTTTTACTTCTTTTCCCTCAAACAGTTATTTAAATGAAGCAAAGTGAGAAGTTTAGAGGGGAACTGACAACAGACATCTCACAGACATGTGAAACATTGCATGGAGCCCCAACTAGACACTGCTTTTTTGTAACAAGCCCAAAAGCCATTCATTAATCTTTAATAACGTATTGCATTTTATAAGATTGTTATGTGTTTTTTGAATGTAAAATAACTAGTTAATAGTAAGTATAGCTATCAAATAAAGGTAGAGGAGTAAATAGACAATATTTGCCTTTGAAATGTAGTGGAGTAGAAGTAAAATAAAAAAAATAGCAAAAAATGGAAATACATCAAAATTGTACAACGTACAGTACTTGAGAAAATGTACTTTCCACCACTGTCGCTATATATATTGTCTGTACTGTCCACCTCTGACTTAATATGATGCTGTTTGATTGAAGAGCATCATTTTACTGTTTATACTATAATACCAGAGTGTGTGTCCACTCTCTGTGTCCCCAGCTGGCTGTGCAGCTCTATGAACAGAATGTCAGTGTTTAAAAAGTGCAGGCATTTTAACCTGGACAGTTGACTAATAAGTAGTGTTATAAATTCTTGTATTGAAATGAACACATTCAGCCACCAGCACACAATGATAGCATCTCATGAGGATTATATGGACCCAACACTTTTCATCCTAAACCACTTAACTACACACTGCCACTGCCTTCAGATAAACATATAACACACTCTCCAGAAACACACACCAGGTGGAAACCTTCGTATATTGTTTTTGCTGTTATGTGAGTTTTGTTGACAAGCTGTAAGATTAGCACATTTATTTGGTGGAGTTTTAACATAATACACAGAGAGGGCTTTTAAGACCTTGTTAATATTGTGTTAATGTCCATAAAGCCTTGTCTTCTGGTAACAGGAAAAGGCAAATTGAATTACTTTGCTTCTGATGAGCTCAAACAAAGCTTTAATGATTTCTGGTTGGCAGAGTGCCCCGGACATGGCGAGACCAGGGGGTGGACAGGGTGTAATTTTAGGAAAGGGGTGTAGTGCTGGAGCAGTGCCAGCATGGAGGCTACTGATGGTGTTTGTGTGCTGCCCCCGGGGTTAAGCAGCTAAAATGTTTTCATGTCTTCATGGTAAAGCCCTGCATTTGATGCTTTTTGGAAAGCATTACGGAGAAAAAGTGAAAAATAAGAAGGGCCCTCTTTGAACATCAGGGTGGTCCAACAGTCTTAGTTATTACTGTTGACTGGCTGCCTTCAGCTGCCATCTGATTATCAGTGATTGGTCCAGAGCCTGCTGCTGCTGCTGCTTTCAGCAGGATGTGACAGGAAGGTGAGAGGAAATACCAACATGAGAGGAGAAAACAAGTAAAAACAGATTCAGAGAGTATACACACGGTGCTGGGTCCAATGTTAAAAATAACTCTTTTTCTCCAATAACAAGTTACCTGTTAGCAGTATATTAAAATGAATTCACATTTTTACAGAAATATAATTCTACTCAAGTGCAGTGTGAAATATCATAAAGAGACAATGCAGATCTAGAGACAATGTATAACAATTAAAGGAATAGTCACAAAATATTAGTCTATAAATATTACAAATCAACAGTTTATCTAAAACACTTCATGTGGAGGTCAAACTGAGTGCACCTGAAGTATTGGCTATAATTTCTCCTTGCACAGGAAAACTGTATGGTAGGTAACCTGTGATGGATGTTTACAACTGACAGTTCACAGGTTTTCTCTGTCAAATAACCTGGAGGTTTGTTTCCAACCTGTCTGATTGCCTGACTACTGTAGAATAGGTCGTTTGCCACTGACTCCCAAAACGACATGTATGACCGTTGGAGAATCAGCGACAGGTGTACAGGGCCTTTGTCGTCATGTAACAACAATAAACCTGTGGTTACATTGTGAAACGGTCACAGTTTGGTTTCGTTTAGGCTTGACCAATAGCCAGAGCTATAAAAATAAAACCCCAGATGTAAGAAACTGTGGTTTTCTTTTAACAGGCTGCCAGTTTGTTTTACAGAATTAGAGAGTTCAGCTCCATTATCTGTTGATGTAAATAACCAACTAGTCCCATGGTTTTACTATAGATGTCCCACATTGATTTTTCAGATCTCATTCAATCATTGATCATTAATTAAGCTGTTATCATCAGGCTATTTAACTCATATTTCCTGAAATACAGTCTCCGTCTGGAGGGATGAATCCACACTTGCACCTCTCTTCAACCAATGTTCAGCCCCATTGCTCACCAGACAGCGGCTTCAGATCTTACTTAACAGCACTTTAGGCGAATCAGTTGATCTGCAGCTCATATAATCTTGAGTCATAATAAATAATTCCCAAAATAATATTCCCAATGTCTGTGGAAGGCAAAAGACAGGATGTCAGTCAGGCAGCTAGAGAGAAGCTTATTAAGAGATCATACATGCTGGTGAAATGCTGCTCATGGTTAGAAAGACAGCACTAATAATGTTACTTCAAATAAGCCTAAGGAAATATAATATGTGGTTGAGAGAACACCAATAAATAAAAGCTCTCAGCTCTCTAAGGCCTAGTGTATTAATATGTGAGCTGCATCTTATGTGGTCAAACTCTACAGATGTCTTTTACACCTGGTTGAGATCTGATCACAATGTGAGCCTGTCCACCTCCCGATGTGGTCTGGCTGATCCAATCACATCTGGATTTCAATGCATTCTGTGTGCATTTACACCTGAATTAACATGTTTTTATTTCTAACATCAGTTACAGAGGTACAGACTGCATGTCAATACCATGCAGGTAAAAATGGGGTCAAGCTTTACAATGGCAAATTTTCTGTCTTTAACAGAAGAACAATAACAAATGACTGACAAGATTAGAGGGAACTAAACTCTCCCTTGACACAACTTTGATCTCGAATTGGATTTATAATGCTTGACTTTTTTTATTGTAATATTTAATAAAGATCAATGTTATCTCTGACTTTGGCATAACCAAGGCTCCTGCACCCAGTCAGAAGCCTCATGATAAGACATGACTTCAGCTCCACTGCTGACTTGAAGGTTTGCACAGTCTTTAGCTATCAGTCCTTATCATCCATACAGATGCATAAAGCCCTGATACTGTGATCATCCCATCAGCCTGAGATCTTTATTGAGGAGGTGTGGTCAAATGAGCAATCTGGAATCTGTCAACACCTCGGCTCCCTCGGCCGGGAATTCCTTCTGTAGCCCGGCCACTCTGGAGCCACTCCACATGGAAAGTACGCAGTGGAAACTGGCAGCCAAAAAAAACTCAGACTTTGCAGTCCGCAACTCGTCCAGATTAGCATTCCTTCCCCCTGACACACAGGCTGAGGAGCGCATAACCATCTGACCAACAGGGGGCGCACTTCAGTCCGGGCAGGGGGGTGGAAATGAGCTAACACTGAAGAAGAGGGCGATTAAGGGAAGATGTGGATTTAGGCAGCATTGTGTGGCCAGTGCGCACTTCACACAACATTGTGTTCAAACTGTATAAGACAGAAAACCTATGCTGTGAATGAACAGAAGTGCTGAGACATTTCATGACTCAAATCAGGAGGAGCCTCATCAAAGCTGACGTTCTTAACGAAAACAAGGAAAGATGTGTTCATATCTCTCAAGGAAAGCTTTTTTCGGTTTTGCTCACCTGATTTCAAAGAGGAAGGAGTGGTGGTGGTGGTGGTGGTGGTGTGGGGGAAGCAAAGGCTGAGTGATGAAGAGGAGGTTGCCAGTTCATCAGTGGGGATGTCGGGTGGGAGGGTAGCTGCTGGCTGCTCAACAGTAGCATTCTTTCACACGTAGCTGGAAGTAATCAGCGAGAACGAAACTCTGAGCTCCTTCTGTTTGCTTTGGCTGCACCTCCCTTCTCTCCCCCTGCCTCCACCCACCTCCTCATGCAAAGGCCCCGTTTGAGCCCACCCCCTCATCCAGCCTCTGTATAACCCCCCCATCCATCCGTCCACACCAATTCACTCCAAATGATCTCAACACTGTTGCCTAATCAGAGTGCAACTGATCCTCACTATTCTGTCCTCCCTGCAGGAGAGGAGACCGACAGAGAGAACAGAAGAAGGTGTGAAGAAAAGAGAGAATGTATGGTTGAGTTTATGATGTCGAAGATGGGCTGAGAAGACTTTGTAGATGATTTGTCAGGTGATTATCCTTTCTCGGATGACTGCATTCACCATTTGAAGGGAGAAAGACATTTCTCCCCCGCACTGGAACACACCATATTTCTCAAAACCTGTTGAGCACAGACAGAACTCATCAGTTTGGAGTCAGGCACACACTGCAGGAATAAAACAGATGCTGTAGGTTAATGCCTCCTTGCTGATGTTGAGAACAGGAAGTTGCATAAGTCTCAAATCCCAATTGAATTCAAATGGCCTCATTGGCACTATAAAAGCAGCTGCAGCAACTTTTTTTTTGGACCTTCAGTTTATTTGTTGGAATGAAGACAGCAGTGGATGTAGTAATAACTGTTTCACTGTAGCAAGATACATTGTTTGTGTCCTTGTGCACTGCCTCAGCCATGTTCACTTCTTCTTGATGCTTTGTAAGAGTCCCACTCAGATCTCATGTTTGTTATGAGGTCTGAGTTTGCTCAGATGCTTTCCTGAGTGGGTGGGCCGGTGCACATTGACAGCTGAGCTGGCATTGGCACAGAGAAACAATGTAAACTTATGCTGTGTCTCAATTCGGATACTTCCGTTAGTACACTTACATGCAGTACACTGCATACACTATGTATTTACCTGTGTAGTGCGCTAATTTTGACAGGGTAGTGTTGTCTCAAATTCAACACAGGCGTTTTACTTCTTCTTTTTAATGGCGAATTGCAACCGGGCCGAGCATTATCGGCAACATTTTACTTGCAGTTGCAGCACGCCAAAATATCTGCCGGCTCATTTGCTCACTTGACTTCAATTCAGTTTAATTAAAAATGAATAAAAATGAAGGTGCTTTTACTTTTAACCGTAACAATCGCAACCGTGGCTCCCATTTTCATACGTTGGTGGTGCCTCCCCACCACCAACTACGTAGCCAAGATGCTGACCATTGAGGATGAGAAGTGTGCAGCGTTCCACACTCAACTTTTTGACCGTTATGAGTACAACATCCGGGTACTCATAGTTCACTGCATTTTGCCATACTTGTCAGTGTGAACGCACTTACGCACTCAAAATAGCAAGTGTAAGTACGGAAGAACGCCAATTGAGACACAGCAAAACTGTTGGTAACTGTAGCCTACAAGCTAAGGACAGGCAGTGTTCTGTTAGAAGTAGTATTGAAGCACGTTCACAATACCTGATACAAAGCAGTAGCAGTCTGCTGAGAGCATGCAGTTTACATCCTCAGCTCCAATTGCCATTGTTTTCTCCAATTGCCACTGTCCTGGTGCACAACAACGTAGTTCATGGAGTGTTCCTATTAGGGGTGTACTGGTACAGAGAGGTCACGGTTCTGTGCCAGTTTGGTACTTTGGTATACTATCTTCATTCTAAATATAAGGAACATTTCAATAGTCTGGATAGCAATATACTGGAAAGCATCTCTTATGCTAGGAAACTGAAAATACAAAATAAAGAGAATAATAACAAAACTTGAAAAATGTTGACTAATTTCATATATTATATATGCCATACTTAGAATATTTTTATGTATTATATAGATTTATGTATTATGTATTTCCCAAAAAACTTGGAAAATATTTAACATTTTTGTCATGGTGGCAGGAATATGCTACTGTAAATTTGGTACTAATGATAGGTAAAAGGGAAACAGTGTTTTGTACACTTCGAGTTAATTCGTTCTAATTAATTACAGCAAGTCTTTTAGTCAGATCACAGCAGATCAGCTGAACAGGTGTGGTGGAAATCTGAAAATCAAGAATCTCAAAACAGAACTGTCTTTGTAATATTTATTAATAAGCTTTCTGGCCAGA
>LKNJ01005750.1:0-10328 GCA_002120245.1 Maccullochella peelii
TGTGAATACTTTCCGGATGCACTGTACATAAAACCAGATTCACAGTATGGTAGTTGGTTGATTGTATTACTTTTTACAAACTAATTCTGTTTGAGGAAACTGTGTGAAGTTGGTTGGGAGCAACAGTTAGCGGATTAGCATCAGTCTGTTCAGAGCAGAGCCATCAGGGACACTCGGAGTCGCGTCACCATCACAGGCCGCTGTGACTCAGCTTTTCATAACTAGGAAACCAGATTCACAAAAATATAGACTGTCAAATGAGTAACATTGTCCATCATGTCAGGAAGTATAACTAGTGAAAGAACCACATTAAGTCGCAGTCATAGGAAGCACAACACAGTGATCAAACACAGAGTCCGCAAGAGTCAAAGTAAAAAGTATCGGTAAATTAACAGTCGGTTAGCAACACATTAGCCTCAGACAGCAGACATGTTTCTGCTGCTTTTTGTATTTATTTATTTATTTTGCTTGTTTTTGCCACGTAATCTTTTATTTCCGTAGCATTTTTGTGAACGGAACAACAAAGCCTTTCACCACAAAGAACAAACAGACTGTCCCTGCTGAAGTGAGCAAACTGATGAACCCCAGAGGTCAGGTGTGGCTCCTGGCTGACCTCTGACCCCTCACACAGCTGTGTGTCTTTTCAAAGGGAGACGTGGAAAAAAACCTGATTTCTGACTGAATTGCCTGAAGCAGCAGATACATTTCTCTTCATTCGTCACAAATCAAACAAACAGAAGATCTATAAAACACAAGAGTAGTAACTTATATTTCTTTAATGTTACATTTGATGTAATTGTTAAATAATGCTTTAATACTTTCCTGATGAAATTCCAGTTTCTTCCTTAATGAGCAGCAGTTACATCTGGCAGCCACTAGATGGCGACCGTGTGCTTCTAACTGTTTAGTGCTTACCACTGTCCTCACACACACACACACACACACAGAAAGAGAAGAGAACAGAGCATCTGAATGAAATTACAGTCGGCTTGAGTAACTTCCTGTGGGTGTGTGCACGTGTGTGTGTGTGTGTGTGTGTCAGAGCCACATAAGGCTGAGCAGTCCAGCATTACAGTCCACAGAGAATAGTTCAATACTGGAAATACAATTATGTGTCTGGGGCGTAGTGCTCTGTATCTCTGTACGTATCACATTAAACCCATCACATGTACATTTAAGGTCCTCACAGGGGCAGAAAGACATCATCAGGTTCATTTCTAACACTGACACTGATATTTGCTTCACACATTTACGTAGTTGTGGAAGTGGTATATAGATCTTTTAGTAGCAATACAACAATGTACCTCATTACGAGTAAAAGTCCTGCATTCATAAGTAGAAGTACAGAATTGTTATCTACAAAATGTACGTAAAGTAAAAGTACTGATTAGGTGTCAGAATGGCCCCCGTCAGAGTAATATTTTCATTTATCTTCATGTTAGGCTTACTGGATTGGTGCTACTGATGAATCAAAGGGTAAGCAGCATTTTAATGTTTCAGCTGGTCGAGCTGATGTTCATTTTAATCTATATTTGAGTCTATATCAAATCATTCAAGCTGATCATATGCTTTGTATGTAAACAATCTTCAAGGTAACTAGCAACTCTCAAATAAAGTAAAATGTACAATCTTTCTTAAGTGTAGTGAAGTAAAAGTTTAAAGTAGCATAAAATGGAAATACCCGAGTAAAGTACCTCAAAATTGTCCTTAAGTGCAGTGCTTGAGTAAATGTTCCAGTCATCAGTTCGCTGGTGAGTAAGAAAAAATCTGCCAACAGATTTCTGTGAAATGTGGTGCAACATTCAGCCATGAGCCAAGGAACAAATTATGAGTTTTGGTGCAGATCCAGAAACTTTTTACTTCTTAATCTTGCAAAGGAGGACTTTTTTTTTTTTTTACTATTTTCTCATTAACTATTGCACATACTGGAATATGAATCTTCCACGTTTCTACTGATCATTTCTCACTATTCTGAAGCATAAATGTTTTCTGTTATTAAAACGGCTCGTTGGAAAGATTTTGCAGCCTTGACAGAAGTATATGCTCTGTCAATGTTTTCCAGTTCTAAATATATATGTTTTATATTGTTGGAACTTCACCATGTTCTAGACGATAGAAAACAACAATATACATCTTCGGATTCACATGCTAACTTGACAGCTGTCCAACCTCTGGGGTTGTGAGGATTTCGGGACTTAAACCCTTTTAGGGGTTATTTTTAGAGTTCATAGTTAAGCTTTAATTTGTCGTTTGTAGTGTTAGGTAGTGTTTGTGTTTGTGTTGTAGTGTTAGGTAGGAGGGCTTTTTGTTGTGTTTGTGTTTTAGGAAAAGGAAGATAACTTTATTGTCAATGTGGACATACAAAAACCCACACACATGCATTTCTTCACAGGGGCCAGAGGACGGGATCAAGCGCAGTGCAATGCCCCGGGTGATGTTGACGAGGTTTGGTGCCTTGCTTAAGAGCTGGTTGCACTGTGGACGTAAAACCACTCTTAGTTCAGATTATTCTAAATCTTAGGTTATAATTTTAAGATTCAAATGAGTTGGGGGTTTTTCAGATGTATTGTGTTATGTTCAATTATGGTTAGGTTGGGTCTCAGGGTCTGTTTTTTTGCATTTAGAGTGAAGGGTTAATGGGTTAAAGGTAATGATTTGAGGTCTATAGTCTGGCGTTAGGGTTAGACTTGAGGTTTCAGTTTTTGTGTTTATTTCTAGGCTCTTTGGCTTAAAATGTGTTGGGTCTATAGAGTTAGGGTTCAAATTTAATTCGAGATTTATGATTCTGGTTTATTTAGAGGGTGCAGGATTTAGACGTTTAGGTTATGATCAAAGTCATGCATAGAAGAGATGGGAAGTGGTCCTTAGTGAAGTCAGTTGCTGGGAACATTTGAGAGCAAAATGATAAAGAAACCAAAGCACAGCACACGGAGAGAGCCGTGTTAGCTGAGGTAGAAGCTCTTATCTGGGCTGCAGTGGGCCCAGGTGCTCACAGTTGCACTAATGTGACAGCTCCGCCCACATGATTACCTGCAAGACAATTAGCACAATGAGCAGCCTGTTTCCACCTGGTATTAACATGTGATTCAGGAAAAAACACATGTTAATGCAGGTGTAGGTGCACTCAATCAGAAGGCTATCAGATCAGCCAGACCACAGCTGGAGGTGTTCTGAAAGATATATAAGAAGGTTAGGAACCACAGATCTACATAATGTATCCAGATACAGATCACATGGTTGTACCAGGTGGGAATGGGGTCTCATTAGAATTTTTCATACCAGTGTCGATACAATACCTGAATTTGAGTATCCCATATCAAAACGATGAGAAACCAAAGAACGCAAATATTAAATGTTATTAAACACAAACAGCTGTACAAAATTAAAACCGGCACATTTTTTACTTAAATCCTGAACTATGTGAACTACGAATCCGACCAGACATTCAATGCCAGCTTTCAGCTGTCATTCTGACTGTAGTCCGACGTGCAGAAGTAGGCCATCACGTAGTGTAAACGTGTTTCCTCTGAGAACACGGATCCTCTCAAGGAGAAGGACAGTGTAGTCTCTCTCTTGTGTGATTTATCATTTGTTTTGGTGTGAATCACACAACTGGACAGCAACAAAACTGAGAACACATAATCAAATGACAGAAATCTCCCTTTTTTTCTCCAACACATACACCGCCTCACACACGCCCTTATATGGCTGTGTGTTCACATGCAGGAGACCCCTCACAAACAGACACACACACACATTTTACTGTTACATCAACCAAACATCATCAGAAAGCATTTTCTGCTGAAATTCTTGAGATTATCTGGACCTCACAAGTGCAATTAAAGAACAACAGAAACACACAGCAGATGCTTTGTAAAAAAAAAAGTAAAATCACAGCCTTTCAATGTCTTAAGTACTCTGAATGATCTCATTACATGTATTGCTTATGATGCCTCCTTCCGTTTAGGGAAGAGAAATAAGCATCTGTTGGAATGTTTTGGTATCATTTGGAAAGAGTAATTTCCCGTCCTGGAAGCAACCCTCCATCTTCCAGCATGCTGACGTATTTACTGGCATTAGTCTATAAACAAATGAGATAAGACACAGTTTTACCCTGGAACTACTCCCACTTCTGATCGCACTGACCCTCCGATTTTCTCTCTTTTCCCACTGCTTTTTCTCCGGCTCACAGGGAGGTTTGTCTGTGGTCTTAAAAGATCAAGTTATTGTCTGTATCAATAATAAAACAGACTAAATCCCTGGAAGAGTTTTTGCTGTGGTGTGGTCAACATAACACCACTATCTCCACATACTGTATTCAGTTTACAGGAACTCACTGCCCTTACTGCTCAATAACCAGAGTACTATGAAATCATATTTAACCTGTAAAATTTATTTATTCAAACAATCAACATACACAGTAATTAATTGTAATGTATAGCTTTGATCTACCCACTCAAGAAAAAGACAAGCCTATGACCCCTTTCTGAGGTTTAAAGGGTTTACATATTTTCCCTCTATGTCAGCTTTGTGTGTGTGTGTGTGTGTGTGTGGGCGTTGTATTCACACACTCCATCTACTTCCTGTCTCTGGATTATGATGCCATCAGTGCGAGCCTCTGCTCTATCAGCTGGGATCTACCAGCTGCGGATGTTAGCTTTGGGATTTGCACACACAGTGAACACCTCACACACACACACACACACACACACACTGGCTTGCTGGTTTAAAAAGGAAAAGGCGAAGTCAGTGGTTCTGCTGACCAGATGTGTTGTTGCGTTGTGAATCAGATCAGTTGTCTGCCAGTAATCAATAAGTTTCTCCTCATCAGTTAGTTTCTCCTCATCTTCTCTTCCATCCAAACTCTGGGTGTGTCTCTCTCTGGTTCAGTAGGTGGTGAACTGCCCAAAAATAAGCACTAGTTTGGTGATTCGCAGGTCCGAAGATGTCTAGACATCAAGGTTAAAACTGGGCTACATTTGGTTTGATTTGTTGGATGTCCAGGATACAGATAACTGTTGTTTCTATGGAATTTAAATGATTGTGTTTCAGTGTGAAGCAGGTCCTAACTACAGATTTAAATATAGTGATTTAAATGCTGTTGAACAACAGTTACATGTAGCCCAGACATGGACATTGACAATTTAAAGTGAAATCTACCAGGTCAGTGCTTCCTGGGAGGTTTAGTCTGTCAGAGTAAGAAAATCATTCCAGTGCACTGGAAGTTTAAATTCCCAGAATGCAGTGTAAAAAAAAGCAGTGGGCTTCATGTACTGTTGCTGTTACAGTTACATTTTTTAAAAACAGTTTATTTTTTATGGCTTTTTACACTGTATAACCCACCTACTGATGTACTTACAAAAGCTGGGAACACACTTTAAGATTACTGAAACCTACAAAGATGAGACACCCCAAACAAAACTACTGTTTCCACCACCATGTCTTGGCTATTTCCTCGCAGTTGAGGAGGGGCAACAGAATTTGCCCTAAATTAACATCTAAGGAGACGCATACAAGCTAGTCTTGAGTTGGAAAGATCACCTCCACTCACATGTTTTTACATTTCTAATTAACATGTGTTAATTAAACACAATACAAGATACAGTAAATCGATTAATTTGTTGTTGGAAACGTGGCCCGATCAAACTGTTTGGGGACCCCAAGTTAAAAAATGAGCTTTTGTGCTCCTATTCAACCCACCCAAAAAATAATACATGTGTATGGGCGTACTGGTGTGTGTGTTCGGTGGACAGGAGGATTTCTTTTACCTTTTCCTCTTTCTTGTATCCTACCATTTTCAGCTCATTATCTGCATTAATCAGACAAATGTAACCCAATGGAGGTAGGTCAGCTTGCGAGGCAGCTGGATTCGCGAGATCGCGTGAGAATCCATCTTGCCAGGCTTGATGTTTGAACCACAGTGGTTCGGACCAATCAGCGTCCTATGAAGAAGTACTGGCAGCTACAGGCGTGGTTTAGGTGTGACGACTGCGACTGTTTGTTCATAAACAACAATGGCGGCTCCTCCTTGATGGAAAAGATGTTTTCGCTCTTCTCCCGACTGGCTTCGGCTCTCCTACTACATCATATGGTTCGTTGATCTGATTGGTTGAAGTTAGCCCATGATTTGGATGAGATGGTTCATCCAATCACCTGCCAAGTATTTTTTGAAAGAGCCTACCTTTTTCCAAACAGTTTCCAAGGATGACTTCTCGGATGGTTCTGTGTAACAACCCAGTTAGGTTTGTACGTTTGAATAAGAAACAGGGAACAGGAGAGGACTGAAATGATTTCGGACAGGGTGACTGAGCGATGAACTTCCTGCACTGATTTCCTCTGCCAACCAGATGCAGACAGTTTTTATTATACTTCCCTCAGAGAGTGAACAGCTGAATTTGACTCATTCCCTCCACAACAAAATGGAAAATATCAAAAAGTCCACCATCACTTTATTCAGATTTGTTCAGGCATTAGTCTGCCTCTGATCCACAGTGACTCAGACTAAGGTTGTTCTGTGCTTTATAAGCTCATGCATGGAAATCACTTCCACAAAGAATCACAACAAATGAATCAGTAGAAGCTTAACGGAGCATAGTGGTGGTTTGCCATAGTTTAGCACATTTCCTTCCTTCCAGACAGACATTGGTTTAAATTTAGTATTGTACAAAAAAACTTGAAACCTGCTGCGGATAGATGATCAATCACAGTGAACCAGTGATTAATTGGCATTATTTCATAATATCACTACAAGCTGTCTTATATTTACAGATGAGGAATTGAGAGTCACTCCTGACTCCTGAATTCCTCCTGTTCATTAGTTGTTTTGTTTTGGAGGAACTGAAGGCAGCAGACGACTCTGCAGTGAGTCAGTCCAGCATCTACAGCGCTGAGGAGGGAAGTTTTGAATCTATTTTGGATTTTTTTTTCAAAATCATTTCACAAAGTTCTTCATTCAATGTCCTTAAAATATCATGGATTCAGTCTGATTCAAGTGTCTGTCTGACTGCGGTCAGACTGCTGACAAATCTGTTTGCTTTTGTTAAATCTGAGCCCTGTTGCACATTAGGGTTTTTCCAGAAAATTGTCAAAAACATCCTCATTTCCAAGACACTTTTCACCTCTTTATGAGAACGTTTTATTAAAATGTAAGTCAACATTAAAGTCTTGGTAGGACACGAAGGTAAAGGGAACGTTGATCGACCAGTTGCACCAATTCACCTGTTGATCTCATGCTCCATCTCACCCTCACTCGCTCGTGACCAAGTCCCCGAGATGCTTAAACTCCACAGCAAATCACCGTTTTCCTGCAGAGTAGATGGCTGCAGAATTGGAGGTGCTGACGCTGATCCCAGCTGCTTCACACTCAACTGCAAACTGTCCCAGTAGCAGCTGGAGGTCACAGTGTGATGAAGCCAGCAGAACAACGTCATCCCCCAACTAAAGATTATTTTTATTAACGAGTAATCTGCCGATTATTTTCACGATTTAGTCTATATAAATGTCCAAAAAAAAGTGAAAAATGCTCATCACAATTTCCCAGAGCCCAAAGTGACGTCTTCAAATTGCTTCTTTTGTTCAAAACCCAAAGCCTCACATTTAGAAAGCTGGAACCAGCAAATGTTTGACATTTTTGCTTAAAAATGACTGAAACAATTAATTAATTATCATAATAGTTGGCAATTAATATTCTTTCGATCGATTAATCGACTGTACTGTATATATATATACCTGGACTTGAAGCCCAGGTGTGTGTGGAGGTGAACAGGTACTATGAATAATTTCATGTTGTGTGTTCACCTGCATTTTACACTTAACTCTGCGCACTGATGCTTGTAGATGTGCATGAGTATGTATGTGTGTGTCCTTAATGACACTGCGTGTGAGTGTGTGTGTGAGTGTGTGTGTGAGTAAGTAACTTCAAGCCTGCTGAGCCTGCATTTCACCAAGAACAGGAAGTGAATTTGTGTGTGTTTTGCCAGTGAATGTACTTGTCTCCAATGCTTATGTGTTCACTATAACGTGTGTGTGTGTGTGTGTGTGTGTGTGAGTGAGTGAATGAGTGAGTGAGAGAGAGAGAACTTTAAAGGTGGGCCTCTCCTTTAAATCCCTCCAGCTGAAAAGCTCTCAGCGTTTTTTTCTCTCCACACATCATTCCACATGCCATGTGGACGCCACGTCAGCTGTGTCAGCCTGACTCTGCACTGTGTGTGTGTGTTTAAAGAGCTCTGTATAAGGGAGAAAGTCCATATTTCACCGTCAGACTCTGGATTTGAATGCAGATGGGAGTTTAACATTTCTGTAAAGCTGCACTGAAAGTCTTCACAGGCTCAAAGAGTCACTTCAGGTTTGGTCCACTGAGTGTTTCAGTTTACAGCCTCTGTGGTTTCCTGCAGTAAATACCTTGGAATCAAATAAAAACTGCATCAACAGCTCTATTTGAAAACTGAACTCAAACACATTGATCTGCGTTTCGTGCGGCATATCATAGCAGAGATGTCTCGGCTGAAAACAATATGTTCGTATGTCCGCTTCGTGGTAATTAATTCTGAACAGCTTCAATCAATCACAATCAGTGTGAGGAGAACAAGAGTTACATGAGTAACTGTGGTTCTGTGAATACTGGATGAACGCCTGAGATGGAAATTCAAGTATTCAGGAAGAATTAAAATGGAAACTCACCATAAAAGTAGAGGAGCTTACCAACTCTGCTAACCATGTTCTTTGGGGGGAAACCTGGAGGTCAGTATAATGAACTGAGACAGATGCAGAAGAGAAAAATTAATTGTTAAAATGCAGGCGAATGAAGATAAAAGACAGGATGACACTGGTGGAAGTGAAGAGACAGCAGCTCGACTCTCCCAGGACGAGCTGACTGTCTTGGTTGTGATGGGGAGGTGGAGAATGGCATATGTATTGTATTTTTAATTAAATGTATTTATTTGTTTTATTTTATGTAATTATATTTGTGTGTTTAATTTATTAGAATTTATTGAATTATACTTATTGTACGTATTTTTATTTATTTGCTTAAATTGTAATTTATTGAATTATATTTCTTTTATGTATTTTTATATTTTTATTTCATTTGAAATATATAATTATCAGCCTTTTTTTTTACTTTGCTAGATTAAGATAACTGACAACTACGGTTCATTTATGACTATTTTAGACATTAGATTAAGATATATCAAATTCAATTCTGATTCTGGAGTTATTTTTGCCATTTAGCTTTATGCTATTTCAATGACTATCTTAAACAGTAGCTCCATCCCCAGATCCAGATATCCACATCTGTTTGATTTTCTGTTGTTAATTCTTCACTAATCATTAAAGATGTCCTAAATATCTTTTTAAATATGTAAAAATAAGACATGACCAGCCAAAGTGCAACAGTACTTAACTGCAGTTATGAGTACTCGAAGGTGAAGATGAGATATCTTTGAGTTACTAGTGAAAATCTCTTTTACATAACATACCAAAAAAAGATCAGTAGAGAGGGGTATCTGGATGGATATCTAGAGAGCGGTGTCAGGTGTTGAGCCTGTGACGAACCCTGACAAATCTTTTTTTTAATTTTAGTCTCCAGAGTGTCGAGGCAGCGAGCTGCAGCCAACACATTCCTGCCTGAAATAGAGTGAGTGTTGGATTTCATCGACCTGACCCGCTCAGCTGCATTACACATATCGTATCCTCGGTGATGACATAGTGGCACATTTATTCTCGGAGTGGACCGCGCGCTCATGCGTGTGGGCGGGGCCAGGGGTGGCCAGCCAACCAGCGGTGTTGGCGCCACTACTGCTGAAACACATTGTCAGGAGTGAAGGAGTGCAGCCTGGGACAAAAGTACTTTACGTTGGCATTAAATGTAAATCCTCAACATTTAAAAGCACTGCTTGCTTTTGGCTTTGTGAGTAGAAATAAACACTTTTCCTCCAAAACTCCACTATTTATAAAAATTATATCTGGAGACATTTGTTGAGAAAAGAGTTATTCCATCATCATTTTCCAAAGTGGATATGATGTACAACAGGTTGAAATTAAGCCTGACAAATATAGAATGACTTTGCAGCCAAGCACAGTTCGGGGTCAGTGTCACTCTGCGAACACTTCGTCATGTGAAGAGAGAAAAAAAAACTCCCGCCAACCAGCTGTCCAAAAAGAGTGTTGCTGCTCTCAGAAGATCACCCAGTGAACCTGAATGAGGAGGAGGAGGGAGGTGGAGGGAGGTGGCTGATGGGTTCGTCAGGTTCTTGGGTTCAGCCCCAGTCATGGAGAGAGAGGGAACATCAGGGGAACGTGTGTGAGTGTGTGTGTGTGTGTGTGTGGGG
>LKNJ01005750.1:10378-21464 GCA_002120245.1 Maccullochella peelii
GGTGTGTGTGTGTGTGTGTGTGTGTGTGTGTGTGTGTGTGTGTGTGTGACAGAGAGACTGTGTGTTCTGGAAGAAGCTGTTCTTGTACTTCATTGGTATCAGCTGATGTTTTACGCTTTCATCCAAACACAGAGACTAAGAAAAGCAGACTCGCGTTCAAATACATCATATTTATTCCATCAACAGTCAGGCAGTCATGGACACTGAAGTGGCCCTCTGATGTGAGGTCAGGGCAGAGATGAAGCATAGATAAATAAATCCCCGACAAGTAAAGGGCACTTTAACACAGAGCAAGAAATAAACAGTCTTGCCAGTAATTCACAGCATTGTGATGGCAATAATTAAAGGAGAGGTTCAGAACTTTTCAAGTTTGTCTTAAAACAATAATTAGGTGCCCATATGAACCCTGAAATAGTATTTGCTCGCTGCAGTAACTCCTCCTGTTCATACTGGCCGTGAAGAGATCCCTTCTTAAAGCACTTCCAGTGTAAGTGATGGAGGACAAAATCCACAGTCCTCGTTCTGTGCAAAAACACATTCAAAAGTATATCTGATGCTAGGACAAGTCTGAATAACTCAAATCAAGTGAGTATCTTTCCAACATAAAATCCCTGGCAGTGTTTCCTTGTTGAGCTGCAGTGGAGGGACACTAACACAAAAACGAATGCCTCGTATTAACGTCAGATAAACTTTTCAATAAATTTTTGCACAGAACAGGGACTGTGGATTTTGTCCCCCATCACTTATAGACTCTTTTGCACAAAGCGACTTACATCAGTATCATTTGGCTCTGTAATCCCTAAGCCATGCCCACTTTTTAGCGATCAGTCAAATCTGGAGGATTTTAGTGACTTTAAACTAATCATTGTTTCATGGAGCATGTTGGCAACACTACATGGTAGGAAGCACAATAAATACACTTTATACTTGAGCGGGCCTCTGCAGATGTCGCGTGAGCTACGAGCCTGCACAGAGGCGTTTATGCTTAGCACGCTATCTGTTGCAGTATTCTCTGAAACACCAGGGGGTGTACAAAAGAAACATGTGAATTAGCAAGAAGTCAATGAGTGTTACCGGAAAATTGTCATGAACCAATATGGCTGCACTCGCTGCACTAGATCTTGTTGTTGCTGAGGAAGAATGTATCTGTTTTTAATTCATTAAATGTGGTGAAAATCTCTCCATGAGTTCAGAATCATTTGGCTGACCCTGTGGTCTCTTAAGGAAGGGTGGCAGAGGTGCTTTGAACCTGCACGGCCAGTCCAGCTTCGAAGGCGTCCATGTTAAAATGAAACGTTCAGTGCGCCTCACCCGCGTCGCCTAGTTACAAAAACTCAGAGGTGCGCGACAACTTGCAGAGTTAACTGCATCCAGATTGGTGGCTAACTGCACATGCTAGCAGCTACCAACTTCTAAGATCCTCTTACTGATTCCTAAACTCTAAATTTACTCCGCTAAATTTACTCTCACTGGACCTTGTTACATATCATGACTATCAGTAGGTTGTGTAAACAGTCACATTTTCTTTCAGCTGATGAGCAATTTTTAAATATTATTGCATTTATACAAATTACGAAATTGGTTGCCTGAAAAAAAACAACTCCCTCTGTGCACATGAAATATCTCTGTCTTCTTCTCTCTCACGCCAACTGTCTTTCTTTCTAACTTTCGGTTTTTCTTTGAAGAAGAATAAAGGGGAAGCTGTGTCTGGACAGACTCAGATAACCGTCTGCAATAAACAAGGTTGCGTGTCTGCTGAATGCTGAAGTGTTGCAGGCACATGGAGCTACATCAGGGCAAATTACCCTTCTGTCTTTGATGAAAAATGAACAGAACAATCTGCTAAAATGCTCAGATGAGTATAAATGTTTGTTTTTAGGATCAAGATGAAACCATTTATATCTGCATTTCTCTCTCTATGTCTCTTTTTTCTTGTAGTCCTAAAAATAAAGTCCTCTGGTAACACCACTCCACCACCCTAACCCTGATCTCCCGCCCTATTTCCACTCCTCCTTCTCCTCCTCCTCCTCCTCTTCGTTCCTAGAATCTTCCACAGTTCCAGTTTCAGGGAACGTCGGGAACGTCAGAAGCTGCCAGGTCCAAAAACTGTGGTTGGCCTCAGATGACGTCTTGTTCTTTCTGTCTCTCCACATGTAGTTCAGATGTGAGATTGTCTGCTGCCGACCGCGCTACACATCCGTCCAGCTGCCTTAGTGGCTGAAAATAGTCTATTCTAATCTATTTCAGAAAAGTTGGTCAAATAGTACTATAAGATAATCCGGGTGAAAATGAGTGCAGTGCTTTATGTTGCTTCCTGTTTTACACATAGTGGCTTTTAAAGCTGCAATATTTTTAGATTCACAATAAATCAAATGAGTGTGTAAAGTGAAAAGGATGACTTATAATAGCAGCGTTTTTCTGTCTTTTAGCTTCTTTTGGTTTTGCAGAACATTTACTGTATGTTTCACTTGTTTCCCGCAGCAGCAGGCAGCTGTTTTCAGCAAACAAACTCAGATAAACCCACTGTACACTACCTGTCCGGCACCAAACAGAAGACAGACACAGTTAGGAACTAGCTGGTGAAGAAAGTGGAACATTTAGCAGCTGAACAGCCAGATATTTCTCCCAGGAGTTGGTGGAGACCAAACCAGAGCTAAAAGGAGAGTCAATATTGTACTTAGACTTGTTGAGTGGCCAGAAACATGTATCCAAATGTTGCTCCATGTGTGTTGGATGTGTAAATAAGCAGCTGTTTGCTAACATGTTTAAAAAGGTGATGTCAATGTTGCATTTACAGCTTGATGTGTTGCCTCCCAGTGGCCAAAAAAATCAATTATTAATGCTTTAAATAATCCTCAACAAGTGAACAACTTTATGAAAAAATCCTGACTCCAACAGAAACCCGTAATGTTTTTGTGTCATTTTAACATCAATTTTCAATAGAGTATAACTAATGTTTTTACAGCTACTGTATGATGATACAGTAGCTGTAAAAACATTAGTTATACAGTGTTGGCCCACATTACATCACATACACCCATGAAACAACAGCGATAAACTCATCTGAATCTAGCTGCAAAACTAAAGTCATGACTGAACTCACCTAAGCCAACGTTCAGGCTGAAGACAGCATGATTTTTAAAAAAGGCATTGGGCTGCATTGGTGCCGGTGTTTTGTGTGTGGTAATGTTGAGACAAATATGATTCAGAAAGTCCAGTTTGAGTAACAGATTCATCAGTTTGAAGGCTTCTCAGCCACCAAAACACTGCACAGTGGTCTATAATACCATGAGAAAGGATTTTACAACTCTGGAAAGTTATCACAGCAACAATTATGCCAGATGACGTCAGATTGTGTTCAACTTTTTTGCTGAACTATTCTGTGGGGAATATTTTTTTCCTAGAGTCTTGACAATAAGACCTCAACGAGACATTTACACACCCCTATCACATTTACACTTTAATGCATCTTGAGTGAATGGGGCAGCTATCAGATATCGCACTAGCCAAATGTAAATGCATCCAAGAAGCCATGGGGATGTAATATTTACTCCTCTCGTCAGTAAGGGTCTGTCCTCTGTGATAACGGCAGCTGAAATAACACTGAAATTGGCTGTTGTTGTCCCTGTTTCGTTAAAGCAGCAGGAAGAAAGCAACACGTGATCAAACAAAAGGTGCAACAAGCTGTTGTAGTGTTTATCTGATCCCTGATCAGTTCAACCATTGAACTGTGTGTGTGTGTGTGTGTGTGCATGTGTGCGTGTGTGTGAAGGAGCGGCGTGATATTGGCCAAACAGCTTCAGGTGCATAAAACACCTTCTGGACTGGAGTAGAGCTGAACCTGATTTGCATGCAGCTGGAGAAAACCAAGACAGATGTAATCAGATTTGTGATCTGGCCAACAGAGACAAGTGAAATGTGTAAATGGGGCCACAATGTCTGGTGAGAAACACTGAATGTAAACATAACTGTTTATAAGAAAACTCCACAGTGTACCTTTAAGACAGGTGCTATATAATTAATAAAAAGTCTTTCCAAACCAGAGGAGTCACTCTTCCCAACTACAGTACAGAAACGTATCAAGTTCAACAATAAATGGATCCTGAGACAAAATGTTCCCAAACTGAGATGTGCAACGTCCTGGAGATACTGCCCTAAATAATGTAATAACCAACCGGAAAACAGACATGTGATGAGACACTGAGGGACACAGAAAAAATGTCTCCATGGGGATGAACGGGTGTTCGATCACACAAAGGATCATCTGTGACTGTGTGTTCAAAGGCCTGCAGGGGATTAACTTCAGCTCAATAGGACAGTGTGTTTTGTTTATGTCTTTGTACAATATTGGCTGAGTGACAATAGGAGCTGTGTAACTGAATGACTGTACCATAAGTGGGGCAGGCCGGTGGCTCAGCAAAGGTTTGATTATGCCATAAACATTTGGAAGTTGTATCAGGAGCAAATTTTTGTGTTATTTATCGTGCTAATACACACACTCCTTTTCTTTAAAACTCTGCCTTCCTCTTTGGTGCTGACTCCTGTGGAGTTTC
Organism: Maccullochella peelii; assembly: GCA_002120245.1. Classification (NCBI taxonomy): domain Eukaryota; kingdom Metazoa; phylum Chordata; class Actinopteri; order Centrarchiformes; family Percichthyidae; genus Maccullochella; species Maccullochella peelii. The sequence goes on from LKNJ01005750.1 coordinate 14,932, forward strand.
TGCACTGCACTGTTAAAGATGATAGCTGGGTGCCCTTTCCTTTGCCTGTTCATCTCTGGTGGCTAACGTTGCTCATGCTAACCATGCAGTTCTTCTAGTTTCTAGCACTGAAACGTCACATAGTACATTGCATTTACTATATTTAACACAGAGAGAACATGCAAACTCCACAGAGAATCAATCCAGTCGGCTGGTGGCTCAGGTTGACATTACCACCATGTGAAAAAACATAGCCCCTTTTTTTTTTTTAAAACTGGGGTTATTTATTTTATTTAAAGTCTGAGAGCACTTTCAAGACCACAGAGATCAAGTTCAAGCTGAATGAAGAATTCGATGACTGCAGACAGCCAAAATACCAAGACCATCATCAATTTTAAGATTGGCGGGAAGACATGTCATCATCTAAACACTTCTTATAATTTGGTGATTGGTCCAGGCAACTTTTCTTAATGTTTTCAAGACTAAATTGCAAATATTTCTGAGGCTACACCTCCTTCTGTGGTAGGACAGAGCCATTAGACAGCATCTGCATATGGAAAAGGTCTTATGAACTGTATATAGTCTAGACCAGAGCTATCAACCAGAAAGTGAGACAGTAGGAGGAAGACTTCTCTTCAGACGTCTCTGCTGACATGAATTGTATTTTCACAGGGTCCTGTATCTATGACCTGCGGTCTGCATGGCACAAGTTCTCTTGTCACATGCACTTGCGCCATGCAGTGTCCAGAACGTCCTATACTTTCTATTATTAAGCAGAAAGAGGAAGAGAGAGCGGGGCAGTTGGGGGGATGGAGGCCTCTTCCTCTTCCTCCTGTCCTGTTGCAGAGACATGAATGGGTAGGTTTCCAGCAGACTGAATGGGGAAGTGGTGTGTGTGTTTGTGTATGTGTGTGACAGATATTTTATCATTCATTCAATAAATGTGTGCATGAATGTCAAAGAGCAGTTTGCTTCTCCTGCTGCTTGATGACATTTAACCCACATGGGGCACAAATATTTCAGTTCAGTTGCTCCAGTACAGAGTTCGGAAAAATTTGCACAAGACTCGAAATGGACCTGTCACGGTGAAACACAGACACAGACCTGAACCCATTCAGGCTGAGGATATGGACTCTGTGGCCTGAGTGGAGCCTGAGGAAATGTAATCCCAAAAAGTTTTGAGCACTCACTGTTTGCTCATGACCTGCCTCTAGTTAATGTTGATATGGCATAGAGTACTGGGGCCAGATGTGCTGGTTCATGACTAAAACTCTGTGTACGCACAAAGACAGAAACATGGATAAGGCCCAGAACCTGCACCAGCTCCTGAGTGAGGAACGGACGTATCCTCCTGATGTTGTGGAGAATGAATCTGCAGGAGTGGGTTGTCGCAGCGATGCTGGCAGTGAAGGACAGTTGTCACAACCAGGTTCCTTGCAGTCCGAGCCGGGAATACACCACAGAGTTCTCAGTGGTAATGGGGAGGTCATGGATGGAAGATGCCTTCCCTGGAAGGAAGTGCAGCTCAGGCTTGTTGAGGTTGAGCTTTAGGTGGTGTGCCGACATCCACTGAGAGATGTCAGCCAGACACACAGAGATTTGTGCTGCCACCTGGGTTTCAGACCGGGGAAAACACAGAATTAGTTGAGTGTCATCTACATAACAGAGCCAAGTGACCTGGTCTAAAGAGAAAAGAGGAGGGGACCCAGAACAGAACCCTGAGGGACCCAGTAGTGAGGGTTCAGACACAGATTCTCTCCAAGTTATCCCGCAAGTGCGGTGGGGAAATGAGGTGCATATGTCATCTATTTTTTTTTTTACAAAGTAGTTAAAGTCACTCGGTAGAAGGGAGGTGGGTGAGTGGGTGGGGTCAAGGAGGGTAGAGAAGATGGAAAAGAGTTTTTTGGGAGATGGAAGATTGAATTTTGGATTGAAAGAAAGAGCTTTTAGTTGCCGATAAGGAGGCAAGAAAGAGGAGAGAAGAGATTGATATGCAAGGAGGTCCTTAGAGCGCTTGGATTCTCATGGATACTAGCTTATGTGTGGGAAACGGCGTATGCATTTTGTGCATACACCCTGGCATCTGTTACTGAATTCAACTCAGCTAAAACCTCTGATTTAAAACTAACTGGCTGTTAACTGGTACATTCAAATCTTCACTTTGACATTACAGCAATCTACTGTTTGTCTTTTGCAGCAGTGACACTTGCAGAAGTGATGCAGATAAAGATCTCAGTGATGTGTATAAATAGCCTTATTGTGAAGTCTGTGTGACAGCGCAGCTTCCTCCGAACCAAAGAGCTCTTAAAGTAACTGCATGACCTAAGGCCCTGAGAGTGTGGACATTTCCGTATCAGCTCTCTAATGTTCATGTGGTCCTAATGGTGTCGTATAAAGACACATGAAAGTTGACTAATATCCCCAAAAGCAGAATACCATAAACATGCACAACACAGACTCAACTCAAGCGCTGATTGGCGAAACAACAGTACACAACTACTTCTGTATAAGTAAAAAAAAAAAAGCTACAATAAATAATGATGTACAATAATGACAAAAAGGTATATCCTTCTGTTATGCTTTGTATATTATGTTTTGAGGAAACTTTCTAAAAATGTCAAGGTTGCAGCATCGTCATGAGACATTTGTGTGTGTGTGTTTTACAAATTTTGGGGCATTTTTATGCCTTTATTTAATAGTTTAGACAATAAGGACAGAGAGAGAGAAATGGGGGATGACGTGCAATGAAGCGCCCGGATGGACACGAACTGGGGACGGTGGGTTCTGTGTTTTAAAATCCAACATCAATTATGGTGAGAAATCCCCTGGAACAAAACAAATCGCATTTAAGTCAATTTCAAGGTCAAATATCCTTTTCGCTGCTCGATCTTACACAGATCGAGGTGAGTGTCAGTGGCCTCCAGACTTCCTCTTTTAGCTAACACTTGAATGAGTTGCTTCCTTGCAAACCATGTTTCTGCATGAAAGTGTGTATATAAGTGTGTGAGTCCTTATCTGTCTCACTTTAAGGTGGTTTGTTCTGCTGTTTTGGCTACTACCAGTAACAGCAGTAACAGTAGCAGTAATATTCAGGGGATAGCTGCACAGTCAGTCCTGCAGTGTTTCAGTGACAACATCATCTCATTTTCAGCTCTTCTGCTGCATTTTTGTCGGTTTCAACATCAAGTAACTGATCACGCTAGTGTCATATCTGCCGTCACTGATTATCTGTAGCTTTTGTGTTAGAGCTCCAACTGTTTGTCTTTATCATGACTCTCTCACTCTTTCATAGCTTCTTTTATGTGGCTGGATTTTATAGGTCTAAATTAAGTTCCAGGGACATTATTTTATCCCCCAAAAAGTCCCTCCTAGAGGGGTTGTACTTTCCAAAAGTACAGGGGCTTTGTGGATGGGGCTTGCAGCGCTGGTCGAGTACTCGCAGCATTTTATTTCAGCCACCATGTTTAAAAATCTGCAGCCACAAACCAGTTTGTTTTTTGTTCATTGTGCTTAGACACAATGGAGTTACAGAAGAAAGCATACTACAGATGGGTCGACAACAAAGTCCAGGCCTTATTCAGCATTACTGAACTCCTCCATGCTTACTGTTGTTGCAGTGTCGCACAAATAATGATGCCTGTCCATCGCTTTATATGGCGTCATCGTTGATGTATAGTCATGCGCAAGAGTGACGTGTTAAAACAGTCGTCGCTTTTTTGTACATCAGCGGACTAATTTGCCTAATCTTCATGGGTCTTTAGGCCGCGGTGGAAACGCAGACAACAACGGGCTGAAGGAACCTTGAAAAGTAGTTCCTGGGACCAAAAGTTCTGGGTACTTTGGGTGGGAATGCAGCTTAAGTGTCACACATCAAGCTACTAGGCAACAAGAAAGAGAATAGAAATGCAGACAGGCTGAGCAAAGAAAGGGTAAACCACACTCACTTTACTAAAACCAGTTGTCAATGAATAGGTTTACACAGGTTACAGGCAGGTTTACAGAACAGGGGAAGGACACTGACAGGCAGGAGTGGCTGGAAATCTATGGCAAGGACACAACCTGACAATTTGAGTGGGCAAGTATACTGTATAGTGTGGTGCTACATGAGAAAACAAGAGACAGGTCAGGCAGGAAACTGCATGTGTCTGGTGGACAGGTGGGGAAATCATTAAAATCAGGGGAACATGAATGTCTGTAATAAATTTAATGGAAATCCATGAAATAGTTGTCGGCTAATTCTCCAGTCGGTGCCATTAAAACCTTTGCAAGAAGAAGAAGCGGACACAACGAGATGACGTCATTAAAAGAGCTCCAGTTAAAGCTCAAACAATGGAAAGCCATGTGGAAAACATGATGGAAACATGACTCACTCTAAACCACAAATGTCAAACGCATGGTTGCGGAGGAAAAGTCAGGGATCACCAAAGTCAGTAGGATTCATCATCTGAAGGATGAATTCAAATCAGTTTTATTTGAAAGAGAGACTGACGGTCGATTACACGTTACTTAGCAACGTCAAGACTGCCAAAAATGCATCAGTGCGATGGGAATCAGAGCTGCATGGAGGCTTTGTGTTTGTGCCTCAATTATTTTAGGCGTCCAGACTGATCGTCCCGTTAGGCCGCCACAGCTGCCATGTTGCCATGGTTACATGTGTAGCTGAGAGAGCTGCCTGTGATTACCTGCTCGGACACACACAGTACACAGTTAAATATGTGGTCACGTGTACCAGTCATACAAGGTTTAGCTTCATGATGGGCTGTGTGTGTGTGTGTTTGGGGGGTGGGGTGGGGGGGTGTTTCTGAGGATAAACCACTTTCTCTAACGTTTCCCCACTTAAAGAGAAGTCAGGACTTTCAGTAACCGGGCGTGTGTGTGTGTGTGTGTGTGCGGGTGTGGTGCGTACAGGCAGGAGGAAGTGGAATGTGTGTGTGGAGTCAAGTGATAGTGTGTGTTTGTGTGTGAGCAGATGCTCTGTGTTGCTTTATATCACCAGCTTTCTTATCAATGAGCTTGCGTCTGGTGTGTGTGTGCGTGCGTGTGTGTGTGTGTGTGTGTCATGAAAGCAGTTTGTTGTTGCTGATAGCACTCTGGGGATAAACAGTGTGTTTCTGTTTTCCATTGATTGCCAGTCGGGATTCACTTATCTGTCCTGACACAGCACACACACACACAAGCAACTGATTTCCTTTCTGTTGAAACACAATGGTAGCACACACAGACATATTAAACTTTCCTGCAGCAGGAAGTTAAAAATCAACCAATTAGCCGATATCCGATGATGTCATTATTACAGTGAGATTGTGACAGAACAGTAGAAGTATTGTTTTAAAAAAACTGACGCGTTTGGACATTTTACATGTCAGTTTTCTTCTTTTCAGTTTCCTACTGCTGTCATATAAATTAAAACTTCTTCATTTATAAGTGCAAAGGATGATAGGTTGCGCGTAGTTTGTACAATGTATCTAATAAAGAAAGGAGGAGATGCGTGTGTTATTAGAAAATGCATTAAGGTTTAAGAAGATGAAGGGGTGCCCTGAACAACTTCACTGTGTTAATCACTCTGAGCTCACTTTTGAAATACTGGTTTACGCTGTGTTTGACATTAAAGTGTCCGTCTCTGCTATAATTCTGATCATTCTAAAGTTTAAAGTTACCGTGTGTAAAGAATATGATATAACAAGATGAATATAATGAGATCACAAGTTACTTTTGAAGTTAAGTGCTCAAGTAACTTCAACCCTGCGCTTAAAAACATTTTAAAATCAACCAAAAATCAAACAAGGATGTTGACTTCACAGCAAGCCCAAATTTGCATGTTCTCCCCATGCCTGCATGGGTTCTCACCAGGTGCTCCGGCTTCCTCCCACAATCCAAAGACATGCAGGTTAGGTTAACTGACGACTCTAAATGTCCCGTAGGTGTGAATGGTTGTCTGTCTCTATGTGTTCTCTTGCCCAATGCCAGCTGGGATCGGCTCCAGCCCCCCGCGACCCTCTAAGGATAAGCAGATATAAATAATGGATAGATGGATACACTCTTTATAATATATAATAAACAGACACATTTGTCGGTATGAACCCATGTAGATCAATCTGCCTCTGTTTGTTAACGCATGCCAACTCTCAACACACAACACTGGAACTCGGTAACGTATGTGTGTGCGAGTTTATCTCTGTAAATATTTTACAGTTCATTTCTGTTCTTCTCAGATCAGCTGATGGAGCCTCAGGATCTGAACTCCTGAAGGTTAAATTCTTCTGACACCCTCTTCTTTAGGGGGAAGGAGGTTCTGAATGTGCAGTTCTGTGCTGACTCTTAAAATAAAACTACAGAGTTATACTGACCGTATCCTCCTCATTTCATTCACCACAAGGGTGGTGTTATACCCAAACCAACAATCTTTTAGTCAGCCTCTCAATACTTTTTGACTGTGGCTCTCAGCCCCAAGCCCACTGGTTCCTAATCTCTGGTCACAAGGAACTCCCAGCCTGGGGGGGACCGAAAGTGGGTGAATGATCTGAACCTTTTCTTCAATAGATTTGATGAGTCAC
>LKNJ01005751.1:0-26741 GCA_002120245.1 Maccullochella peelii
CTCCCTCATCTTTTTAAGTGGGAGAACTTGCACAATTGGTGGCTGACTAAATACTTTTTTGCCCCACTGTATGTATGGTGTTTGGTGTATTGTGATGGCAAAAACAGCATGGCTTCCATACATACTAATGTTACTAGGCTACTGGTAATATCTAGCAGGAGAGGCACGTCTATTGGGAGGGGTCTCCATGCTCTTAACCTCTGCTGGCAAACATTCACATTGTCGTATATTGTAAAAGCCTTTTGAAAATGCCAATTCGAGAACAACATAGAAATTTACCTCTAAAAAGTAATTTTACTTGTTTCCAAGACGTTGCTTTATTCCTACTGTACATGCTAACAGTGTCGATAAATAAGCTAAAGGTGTTTTCTGCCCCAGAACTGAGTTCGTCCTCGGTTGTCTGCAAACTGAAAAATCAACTTCTGTCACTTAAAGAACAGGACGTATCTGTCACTGTTTACTAAAATCTATAAAAAATGATAATAAACTGCCCTACTGTGTCACATAATGTGCTGTAGAGCTACTGTATATTTTAACACATTTTCACAGTAATAATCCTATGTGGAGTAGGTGAGAAATTCAACATCCATGTCAGTGTAATGCACTTCAATATTCCATTATCCATCACCAACAAGCTAAACCTGTCTTCTGTCAAATAGTGCTCTATTTAAGAATGTGTTAAATGTCGTGGGTAAAATACAACAGTTAAACTAGTACAATGTTATTTTTAAACCTGTCTGGTTACGTCAAGGTAGGTTTTGCATAATACAGATTTTGAGTACCATGCAGGCAAAATCACATAATGGTATTTTGTTTGTTTGTTTCATTAAATAATATGGTCTTCAATACATACTTCAGTATACTACAATACTTGCAATACTTCAATAAAACTGTATATTCCCACTTCTTATTTTATAAAATCTACTGTTCCAAACTAGCAATCAGTTTAAAAATGGCAGGAAAGCCGTCCTAACCGACATAATCACACATATATTAACTTTGTTTCCTGAGAGAATAGATTGTCCTTTCATAAAATGACACCTTTGTACCTTCTTATGAAAACAATTAAATCTTCATCTAATGCCAAGTTCTTCTGAGGTCCACAGAGGATTATTGCTTCCATTTGTCATTTCACTCCTCTGATAAATTATTTCTTAAAGCAAATGATCCATGAAGTGCATGAACTGAGGCCTAAAATGGAGAACACATGAAAAAAACACACTCTTTAAAACGGTATCTCTGTCTCCTCCAAAGGGCTGGTGTATTATTAAGGTGATACATTAATATGTCAGAGGGGGAAAGGCTGCTGGAGGATTGTGAGAGGAGAAAGAGAGCGGCCATGCCCCTGAACCAGAGCAATAATGAAATGATAATAAAATTAGTTCTTCACTGTATAGCTTACAGGACAGGTTTGCATTTTTTATATTATGTTTATATTAATACAATACTCACAGGACAAACGTAAGTTTAAAGAGTTATTGTTAGCTGTTATAACTTCTTCTCTCCACTCTGGCTGTGAAGAGACACTTCTGAAGTGCGACTACATTGTAAGAGATAGGGGACAAAATCCTCAGTCCTTACTCTGTGTAAAAATGCTCTTTAAAGTTCAGCCAAAGCTAATATGAGACTTCTGTAGTCTGAGTTAGCCAAATCAAGTATCTGTGTCCTGGTAGCTGAGCATACACAAGAGGAAAACACAAAGAGGAAAATTTGTACTAAAATAACTATAATGTCAGAAGATACCCACTTGACGTGGAAGCCTCGTGTTAGCTCCAGCTGTACTTTAGAGTGGCACAAAACAAGCACTGAGGACTCCCATCTCCCATTTCTTACAGTGTAGTTATGCTACAAAAGGATCACTTCAAGGCCAGTTTGGAGAGGAGGAATGATTACAGTGACCAATAACTCTTTCAAAATCAGAGTACATAATGGCATGTGAGTGTTGTGCTAAGATAGCCTGAGACTGAAATCTGAACTTTTCCTTTAAAGATGCACTAATCAATGTTTTTATATCACAATGATAAAGAGGTGTAATGTATACAGTGCTGCTGCTTGTGATAAACCCACCGAGAATGGTCACCCGACTCAGTTCCTCTCAGCTCTATGGAGTGTTTTACTGTCTTTCAGCTCATTGTTTTCGTTTGAATTGCCCACAAATTTACTGTATTGGTTCATTCCCACCGGCCTGGTGAACTTAGTGGAGCATTTTGCCGCTAAAGAGCCAGATGTTTCCCTCAGGAGTTGGTGGAGTCCAAACACAGAGCAAAAAGAGAGGGAATACTGGACTTACAATCACCAGGCGATGAGAAACAGAATTCCAAATTACTACAAATGTTACGCTGTGTCTACTAGGCTGTTTGATAACTTGTTAACCATATCAACTTTATAGACTGATAATATGTCAAAGTTGTGTAAAAAGCTCGCTGCACTGCCCCCTAAAATTGCCCAAAAGATCAATGAATCCAGGTTTAAATAAACCCCTATCTCTGGGGGAGGTTTATTCAATCTGCTGGCGAGCCTACCTACAAACAGCTGGCTGCTGAGCCGTAAGCGGGGGTGTCCGTCAGCCAGGGCCTCCAGGAAGCGGATGGGAAGCTGGTCGACCTGCAGGGAGGCTTCCTTCACATTGCGCTCTGCCCTCACGTAGTGCCACTGTCTGTCATTCAGAGGGAGGTGAGACTTCACGAACAGGACCACCGGACCGTTTCCCACATCAAAGGAGAAAGTGACCACTGAGGGAGCTGGAAGGCCAGTGGGGAATTGTACACACACACACACACACACACACATGACAGCCAGGTCAGACTGAATGTGATATTAGGTTTTTTATGTGCTTCTCTATCCTCCCTCTCTGATGCAATGTGATACAATGCTGCTGGGAAAACTTAATGACCTGAATAGATTTATGAGGGGGCTCAGCTGACAGCTCGTCAATATTTCACAATGTCTCTGATACTGCAGTAATACATAGTGGCTCCAAATATCCTGAGAACTCCTCCCTCTGGTTTGTGAACAAAACACAAATGTAATCAACAATTCCACATATTTCTTTAACACCTATAATAAATCCCAAACTAATCCACTGATACTTGGACTACCTCTCTGAGGACTGGATATGTAACCTGTGCTTATTAAACATGCTGTTTGGTAAGCACGAGCTCATGTCCCTTAATTCTTTAATGCAATGCTAAAAACTTTAAGACTACAGTGTATTTCTTTATTGTCACTCATGAAAACGAGTCAGTCTTATGTGTAAATATATCAGATTTTTGTTACAGTAAATCTACAAGGTAATTTTGATGAATTATTGCTTCTTCATCCATCTGGTGTATTCATTAAGGATTCCAGCTTCACTGCATGGGCACTAAGGAAATGCTTTTAATGTCTCCTATGACAGCATGACATTGCTGTTGACTGTGTCATTAGGATTACATCATGCTGTACAGACCTGACATCCTGCTTCTGTGTGAAATTAAACTGTCAACTACAGTACAGCTAGCATTTCCATGTGAGAAAAAAAAATAGCAGCTGACAGCAGGGTGTTCTTATGCATGGTTGTTCCTTTTTGTATTCTGTGTGCACTTCTCTTATTCCGGTCTGAGCGTTGACTCACAGCTGAGCTCCACTCTGATGAAGTCCTTGAGGCCCAGGTTCTCCAGAAACACTCCTGAAGCAGTGCTAGTCTTGAAGTGGAAGGAGATATCAGAGGCGAGCTCGGCCTGTAGGGTGGGGAAGTAGAGGTAGGAGGACTCCTGGTAGAAAGACGCTGCATTCCATATAGACTCTGAAAGAAAAAGGAAAGGGAAGATGAAAATAAAGTTGAGGTGGGAGGATTCCTAACTGAAGGGGGCTGCGTACCGAAAAAGGTCTAAATTGTCTTCCTCACTTGCATCTTTACAACGACGAAATACGAGAAAGTAGGGATTTAATGAAACGTGGCATCTGATCTGTCGCCAGTGCTTCCCATGATGACTTCTGGTAGGAAACAGGAAACAAACTGCGTCCGCTGGTGTCAAAATTCACACACTTTGTACACCCGACCGTCTTTCTCAATCTCCTCCCTAAGAGGGTTTGTAATGGTATAACAATATCACTCTATTTCCTTTTCCACTGAAGTAACACAGCCATTATTCATGGAATTGCAGGTCCATTGTCAGGAAAACATCAAAATAGATAACAATTTAAGCATTTTAAGTATTTGAACCAAAAACCAATGCTGTTGTTTTTGTATTGAGACAATCGTATTTCACATGACGATTTCCACCAGGTGCCAGCTTTTCAACGAGCTGTTTTATTAGACCACATAAAACACTTAGACAACTTTTGTTAGGACAGCTTTTTGTTGCTGTAATTCTGAAACTGAACGCAAATAACCTAAGCTATTTCTACTGTCAGCAGAGTGTTCGTACATTCATTATATTATAGTCCAGATTATGATGAGAATGTCTCATAATGTGTACAAATTGTTAAGTAGTCAGACCGAAAAAACTAAACTAGGGCACATCACAGGTGTACTGTTCCCAGAAATATTCTAGATAATCATTTTAGACATTTATTCAGCCGGACATATCTGATGTCTTTAGGAAACGTTAGCATCTCCACTTGGATTTTAAAATAAAATCATGGGGGTTTGAACTACATTTGACTGCAAATGAACTACTAAAAATTCCCTGCCCTGTGTCCAGAGCTCACTCTGGGACATGAAGATGTAAATGTCTCCAATCTCTTTCATGTTCCAGTCCCCCCTCCCCACCGTTTTGGTACCCCTGCCTTGCTGCGCAACAAAGACGGAGGTAATAATCCACACAGCCAGGTGTCCGACTTGTAACAGAACAGATGAGGTTTAACTCTCGATCTATCCATGGACAAACACATGAGGCATAAAGACATCATCTGAGCAGGGTTTGTCTCTGATCAACACTAAGCCTCTAAATCAAGGCCTCCATCTGCAACCAAATCTGGCACAGTAGCTTCAACACTGAGGTGATCACCTACTGTCTCCATAACAACGCAGAGGGCCGATGCGGTAGACAGCCTGCGAGCCCGTTCTGTTGGTGTCCCCAATCACTATCTGGCTCACTGGTAGGTGGTCTTTATAGGAGAGGATTCCTGTGTCATTAGCCCTGTGACACACACACAAAAAAGAAATAAATAAATGGCAACACAGAGCCCTCGGGGCTGAATGCCATTATGGGGGTCCAGATAAAGGCATCCATTCCTCTGCATTAGCCCAGAACGCAGAGTAAACACATTAAAAAGGGAGCAATCTATCACACTGCAGACAACTGCCTCTGGAAATATGCAAACTGAGCTGAATCAAGAGAAGCTTTGGAGGAGATTAACATACTGTAAACAAAGACACTGAAAAAACGTATAATACAGAACTATAATGCAGCCTTTGTTTCTCCGTTCAGTGCTTAGACATTCTGATTAGTTTGATCATTATGTATGAGCTGTAATTAATCATGTCAGAGCAAACACTGGTATATGAAATTGTTGAAGAAATTCTGACACAATCTAAAACAGACAATAAGCTCCAAAAATCAGAGTGGGGAAATGACGTGAATATTTTACATATAACTGTATATAGACATTGACTGAATGTTTTGTATTTAGATGCAGAAGAAAAATTCTGAACAGATTGTGGACTCTGAGCTGCTCTGTGAGTGGTTTTAGCGATTTAGAAATATTCTCTCTGAACTGAGACACCTAATCAATGAACTGACTAATTAGTCATGAGTTAGTGTCTCAGGGTGGTAGTTTATGGAAATATGACAGAGATCATTGATGTTATTAATTACTTGACGGGGATGATTATGAGTGTGGGTTAGATATACACTCAGTTGCCAGTTTATTAGGTACACCTAGCCAAAACTAATGCAGTCTAATACAACTGTCCTGCAATAAATCCTCCCTTCATGGAGGTGATAATGTTCAGTTTTTGTTGAAAATGTTTTCGAGAGGTGTTGATTCAACTGTATGATCATTGTGGAGGATGTAGTTTGTGGTGCTGTTGAACTGTACTGCATTACATATCACATACAGAGAGGTGTTTCTGTTATTTAACCTACCCTCATTGATATAAAAGAAACAGAAACATCTGTTTCAATACAAATATTTAGCAAAAGAAAGAGAAGAAAATATTCTTTCTGGGTTTAAAATGCCAAATTGTATGTGTCTGCACTACGTACCATGCGTCTGTATCAGCATCACAGTTGCAGAAGTAGTTCATGTCGATGCAGTTCCCCTCCAGGCTGCAGGAGCACTGCTGAACTCCAGACAGGAAGCCTCCCCAGTAGCTCCGTCTCTCTCCTTCCCGGTCCAGCCACCAGGACAGCGGACTGCCATCTGCAACAATACACCAGACAGTCAGCGACCACTGCAGAAGCCCGATGCCTGCCAGGTCTCAGAGCTCAAGCTCAAGTAGGTCAAGGTCATGGGTTATATTTGGAGCATTGCGTTGTTTTGCTTCATTGGCTTTATCTTAAAATGCAAAAGAATATATCTGAAAGTGCACAAAAAAAACAAAAGATGAACAAATACACCAAACAAAAATAAAAGATTTATTGGTAAGCATGCTACAGCTATGCCGACGAGAGGCTTACATAGCATGGGACATTATAATGAGAATAAAATCAAGCAAATAAAGGTAAGTAACAAAATAAAGAAAAACACATAATTAGAACATTTTGATCATAAGTGAACAGAACAAAGAAACTAATCCAGCACACTTAATTTGTCTATTTGTTTGCACTTAAAAATAAAGCAATAGAATATGAAGATATTAACATACAAAAACGCAGCTACATTTACTCATATAATATGTTTACTGTATTTATACTTAAGTCATACACGCTCACTATCACACCTAGATGTCAATGTTTACATATGCAATACATTCACACATAGACACATGCATATAGACATGTACACAGTCAGTTTGCTGTTTTTATCCTAATTATGTTTTAGCAACTCATTTCTTTGGCTGTTTTAACCTCGAGCCTAACCATGAACGGGGGCTGCAAATTAGCGTCAGCTAGACGCCCTATATACATCTGTTGCATTGCTTATTTGCATGCAAAATAAGCAACTGTTAATCAGAATGGTATATTAATAAATAAATAACCTGTGCTGGAAGCTGAAGGCTTATACAGAGACCTTTCAGCCAAACTCAAACCAAGATAAACACATTATTATTACTTATTATTATACATTAAATATAAATGAATATAATAAGGGATAGGAAGTCAATTACAGGACAAACAGTAAAATAAATGGGGAAAGAAAATAATTAACAATTAAAGAAAAAAAAAAACATTTCAAAGAAGAGATTTGGTTTAAAGCCAAACACTTAATTTCTCAGAAATCTTTTAAATGTAGTATTTCCTTATGAATTGTGCACAATTTTTCTTGATTTTCTACTGACATTTCATGAAACGTTGTCTGTGAGTGTCAATGAGGCTGCAGCGAGGCCATGGAGGCACAATTCATTAAATCCACTATGGGGTTAAGTGGTCCAGCTTCAATCATCTGTCACACAACGTGACCCAGCATTGGAGATGAGGCAGCCAGCAAGGAAAAGCCATTTAAGCTACATGTCACGATACATAATCAAGTGTCATGCTGCTGCTGTGCTTTCTTTCTACCCGGCACACATTATAGCTGCATCAGACAAAGTTCTTATGTATGGATACACGTCACATTAGTCTAAGTCACCAAGTGGGTCTGAGACAGACATTAAAGTCCATGTCCAATTAGTCTCCATCAGTTCACTCTGTTTGCCCATGTTAAATTTTGCTCGTGTCTAGATAACACTCAAATCTTCTCCTAACAGGATCTGACGGCCTTCGACTAACAGTCTAATGCTACAGTCTGACCAAAAATGGAAAGACAAAAGTTACTTGTATGCAATGGTGAAACACAGACAGGACAAGAAATAATGCGGGTTACGGCTGAACAATTAATCGAAATATTATCGAAATCGCAATGTGGCCAAGTGCAATATCCAACTCGCAGGAGCTGCAATTTTTTGATAAAGGTAAAATGTGTCACAACATACCTTTTTAGAAATGAAGCATTGTGGTGCTACAGAGATGTCCCGGCCGACAAAGGTTGAAAATAATACACGCTTTATTGTCTTTACCCTCTATCCCTGTCCTTGCACTCACTGCATCCCTTTTCCTCCTATTCTGCAGCTTGTTTTAAAACACCATCCAGACACTGAACAGGTGCACAAATAAGAAACAATCAATACTTCCTGAAGGATAGGTGAGTCTCACTCTCTCCCTCAAATTGGCTGGATATTGACAAGACTTGTTCACAGCAAGAAAACACTATGTATCTTACTCTCTCCTTTACTGGAACGACTGGAAATCCAAATTTTAACAACCGCTGCATAAAGCCCCCAAAAGCAGCCGCTCGAGTCTGCAGTGTTCATTACACCCACAACACAAAAGAGTTGGGAACAAACAGCAACTGCAGTGCTGGAGGAATACTCAGACAGTCAAATTTTGAAATGGTAATAAAAAGTAAAATAATTAGAAGTTTCAGTTGATAAGTAAGACTCTAGAGGTGGTGATATTACATAACATGACATTCATTTGGCAGAAACTTTTGCCCAAAGCAACTGGATTTAAACTCTACAGGAACAAGAGCTCGTTATCATCAAAAATTGGTACTGCATCAGTCTCAAACAAATAAACTAAGAGCGTGTTCAGAGCGCTGCTACAGTACAGGTGCTTTCTTTAAGACGCATCTGAACAGTGACTGGTTGGATAGGCCAAAAACTTGACATGGTAAGATTAGGCTTTCTTATTCTGTTGGTGTCCTATTCGATGAACCACAACCAGCCTGACCAGGTGGGTGAGATGAGTGAGCTGTAGGCTTTAATGAAGGTTTTCTAAATGCCAAGTTGTCTCATACAGTATACCCGAACAAACAAATACCTAAACAAATGTGTCAACACTGACAAAATATTGCTGGATACAAATAAGACTGTGGAAATAACAAGCAGGACTGAAGAACAGGATACAAAAAAGAGCAGTCATTAAAATCGCTGTTGACAATGTTTGTTACTCCACTATCATGTTACCAAGTTACCTCAAAGCAAACTTCATTCATTACAGGTATTAAATGAGGAGAAAAACAAGTGTTTAACAATGCAAATCGTTATTAAATGACTGAACATCTGTGTTTTAAGTGAACAGTAGAGACTGACAGGAAAGATGGCAGAGAGGAGACATGTTATACAGCTCAACTCCACAACTGGAGGTGAACTTCAGAACTTCTTGGCACATGCCTGCCTCTATAATCCCAGTAGGCTGCTTCCAACAGCTGTGGCTGTTGTTTTTTTTCTCCCTGTAAATTAGCACAAGTGCAATTTTGTCCAATAATTAATTTAAATATGCTGTAAAGTATGCTTGTTGTCAAGAGGGATATTGTTTGTGTCTACACGCACACAAAGTTAAGTGCAAAGAAAACTTCTTCCAGAGGAGATGCGCTCCTCTGCTCAAACAACAAAGGCAACCATCAGAAATTCCGACTGTTTGTGAAAGTGTTCGTGCAGCTATAAAATGGCCATTTTTCTGTCTCTCTTTGATGTCTGGTGTGATAATGACCTTGTTTGTTTGCACATGCATGGCACCCGGGGAATGGAAGAATCTAGGACTTCATGAATGTTTCATGATTTAAGAGCAAATGTTTGGATGTTTGCGACACCATAGGTGCCAGAGCAGTTCAAGAGACCATCTTTCTAGTTGTTTATTGTGACTGTATAACAAGAAGCAGAAGGCAGGGTGCTGAAGGGGCAGCAGCTCCCAATGTGACAAAACACAAATAGCTCGACTTTCAATTCACAACGTAACAACAAACACTCCCCGGATGCTGCACAACATGTACACAACATTTAAGACACAGAACGTCCACACTAAGGCCATGTTCAGATCGACTTGAGCCCTGCGTGAAAAACCTGGCTCACCTTTTGCCCCAACACAATGCGACGTCATCTGGCAAAGGCGCAGCATTGGCCAATCAAAGACGTGCAAGCGCACATTTCTGGTAGAACACTTCGTATTTCTACTGGGGTTTGTTTTTGTTTATTTGTAAGGGACAAATACAGAGAAACATTGACAGTTGCAGAAGCAGCGTCCGATGTACTCTACACGTGTATAGCCTATAGCTGAAGCTAATTCCCAATGCCAGTCCCTTGTTGGGCATTGATAGTTCAAGCAATCATTAAACTTACATGTTACAGTTTAAAATCTTAGCCAATATAATAACAATATAATAAAACAAGAACAACCATCCATGTTAACACGCAAACAAACGTACAAACAGACAAATAAGACAAACGAAACACAAAACATTTATAGCATGAACTCAAGTACACAAATAATGACATTCTGGCCAAGTTTTAACCAGGACTTGAGTGTCGTAGAAAACGTTTTAAAATCCTAAATATGCTTTAATCCTTGCGATCGTCACAACTAAAGGTAAAACAGTAGGAAAAGTTCTATCTCATAGTATTATAAACCATCTAGTGTTATGGCATCTGATTAGCCTTCAAACACATTCATCTGTAACTCAAACTAGACTTCCTGGATTGTGTTTCATGCCTCACCGGTGCTTTAAGCAACACGCCTCCACCAACGCAGACCTGTTTTCAGTCTGAACACCCACTAAGCAGGTTAAATCTGTACGTCTCCAAAACAAAAGGACAACAGCAGGAGCTCTTCCTCCTCCTCCTCCTCTGTTGGTTGGCAAACTACAAAAGTGTGCATCACAGCCAACATGCGGTCACGGCCAAAGGTGGGACCGACAGCCCGACAAACTTTTCATTTCTAGATGTAATCCCATGCCCTTGGTGCAATTATCTCTTACTAAATATATGTAAAAAAACAAAAACAAAAACAAAAAAAAGACCAGCTAACCCGACCATCTTATAAAAGCCAACTTGACTGTTAGCTTGTGAGTCGTAGCAGCTTGCAGAACAATATCTTCATCAAAGAAGATAAAGATATTCTAATTTCTGTTCAGTTCAATTCAGTTTTATTTATATAGCGCCATATCATAACAAAGTTATCTCAGGGCACTTTTTCATATAGAGCAGGTCTACACTGTACTCTTTATATTTACAATTCTCAACCTTTGTTTACTGTGTTGAGAGACTGTGTCGTGCAAGTTTGACATTCAGAGGAAAATAAGACTCACCTTTTGTATTAAAGAGACGGGACTTCTTGCAGTTGTAAACCACTTCCTGTTGGCACTGCTCTGACCCTGACACGATGGCGTGAAGTTGTTCCGCCGATGTGCTGTAGTTGAACTTCATGATGTGGGGTTTGCGAAGAGACGAGCCCTGGACTGTAACTGGAGCTGTGCTGTTGTGTGTCAACACCGTCCATACCTTCTCCTCTGAAAGAAGGAAGTTAGTCTGTTAGCATGAACCCACAGTAAACACCTTGTCCAAATACATGTTATATATACATTGTTAGCATGATCTCATCAATACCTTTTCTCTACAAACAAAAAGCTGTGTAAAAGTTAGCCTTTTAGCATGCCTTCTAAAAAACAAACATGTTTTTAGCTGGTTTATTTCCTAGAACAAATGTCACAATCCATTGTCATGAAGGGAAATCATGTGATTTATGATTTTCAGCACTCATTGTTGCATTAAATCATTAAATCTAACTTCCAGGGTTGACAGAAGATTAGCATAAATTCATCAGTTTGGACGAGACGGGGCCTTTGTGCAGTTTGGCGGACTTTCTTTGAAAAGGCGCACTTTTAAAAAATAAAATTAAATAAGTAGATTTAAATGCAAAATATGCAAAAATGCTTTCAAGTGATAGAACATATAAAATATAGCAAAATATGGCACCATACTTGGTTGAATTGACCTTAACAGGCAAGTCTGAAGCTGCTGTTTAAAGTCCACAAATAAACAGTAGATTAATGAACTGATATAAATAAATCATATTATATTACAGTAGGAGTTTTGATTCATCATGTTGTTATGCAATTTACTGTACATCTCAGCATCATGGCCTGGTTCATCAGTGAGTCAGTGATCCTGTGTGGTTGAATGAACCATCTGTGTTGCTGCTGACATTTCACAGATCTTTGCAGTTTTGCATCACTGAAAACCCGATGAATGCACTTGTTTCCAAGCAACAATTTGGCGACCTTCTCTAAGTCCAATCTGTGAACCTAAAACATCCTGAAAATAAACTTTACAGTTCCACAAGACACGATCGTATCACAGCAGAAGAGCTCTTTTTGCTATCAGTCTGCATTTGTTGCATACAGTATCAGACTATTTTAATTTCTAACTCTTGCTGTTTGTGAACTGACTGTATAAATTTAAATACAAAAGGGAGTCAAGAGTTTGTTCAATAAAATCAGACGAGGAATCCATCCTATTTCCATCCCCACTCTATTTTCATTATGTGGATTTTATGTTTACTCTGCCTTAGAGAAAATCCCTCTCCACTTTGTGATTATTCACATCAGGTTGTCAGACTTAGAGTTATTTACATATCTAATAGATTCCTTAATTGGGGTCAAGTTGAGGCACATCTGCTGCCAAACAATTCAGATTTGTGAGGGGGAGACTGAAAGCGGTAAATGCCAGAACCAGACAGCAAGTGGTGGCAGCGCTGTCCTCTGCAACATCACCTGTACATTAACCTTGCAAAGGACAAAGTTGCTGAGAAAGTTGTGACAGCTCAGTGATGAATACTGTCTCCACAGTGTCAAAACTTAACTGAATATGTTTTGTCCTATATGGCACGAGGACTGTGGATCAGCTTGTGTCCCTCTCCCTGTCCGTCAAATGTCACATCTCAGGTGACAGTTCAGGTGATACGGAGCACATTGTGTTCTTGCCATCACAAGATCCCACTGATACAGCAGGTCTGATGGGGGTGATAAAACTGTAAGGTCCAAGTTTCCAAATTCAAAAGACCATTGTTTCCAGGCTATCAACATAAAATTAGTTACACAAATCCAACTGTCCTGCCAAATTATACTAATTATATACTGTAAATAATTAAAGCTGATCAACTGATTGACATGAAATTTAGTATGGATATTTGTGCTGCCCAGAGCATGTTTTGTTATGATTTTATTGGCTCCTTTTACTGTATGGGGGCACTGTCGCCTCACAGCAAGAGGGTTCTCGGTTCGACCGCCCCAGACAGCTGGGGCCTCTCTGTGTGGAGTTTGCACGTTCTCCCCGTGTCCGCGTGGGACATGCAGGTTAGGCTAATTGATGATTCTAAATTGCCCGTTGTTCACACTGTGAGTGTGAATGTTTGTCTGTCTCTATGTGTCAGCCCTGTGATTGACTGGCGACCAGTCCAGGGTGTACCCCGCCTCTCGCCCAATGATGTAGAAATCTAAATATAAAGTGATTAATACATGTAAAATGTTACATGCAGTACCTTTAACGTCACTTCTCCTTGAGCAACAAGACATGGTATTTCAAAAAAATCAATGGGCAAATTTCTGTGAAATTCAATGTGGATATTCATGGTCCCAGTTGTACACAATAATTCACTGAGAAATGTATTTCCATTTTGGACACTTTTCTATAGTCACTCAGTTCAAAATGTCAGTCTTGCACACAAAATATCTCATAATTTAATGGCAGAGGAACGTGAAATTTACTGAGCAGATTAGTGCTCTCAGGGGGATTAACCCTTCTGACTTTAATGACCTCATGCTCTAATGAAAATTGCACCCTCTAGAGGCCACTAGTGGGGCTTTAGACTTGTATGCTCGTTAAATTGTAATCTTGTCATGACTCTTTTTAATTTGAGAAGCCATAACTTCTACACGGCAGGTTTCAGTGAAACCTTAAAGGCACAAGATGCTTTTTGTGGCTAACTAAACCAAAGGGTGCTTGCATTGTTTGGGGCACTAAGATAACTTGTTTTCCCTTTTAATTAAAGTTTAAGGCAGGATGTTGTATAAACATAATTACTTGTCACACTTGAGCTGGAAGGTTGTTTTCTCTTGTTTTAAGAAAGTTTAGGACCCAATAAAATGCTATTTAAGGGCGCTTTCACATCTGTAGTTTGGTTCATTTAGCCAGACCGAAGGAAAACATGATATATTGCTGCATTTTAGTTCTGTGGTTGTGTTCACACTGGCTTTTTACAAACAAACCAAGGGGAGTAAACATGACGTTATATGGACTGACAGGTAACTTACTGATTGGACAGTTTTGGTTATTTTTATCCTGCATCATCATCAGGATCAGAAGATGGATTTAATAGTAGCTTAGCTTTTGAAATCATGCTAAAATCATATATCTACAATCAAAAAATACTGTGGTTGGTCCGTTTGCTTTCACACTACAAACGACCCGCACCAGAGTCCGCTTGGAAGCAGATCGAGACCCTGCTTTTCAAGAGGTCTTGGTCCGAATGTTTGGTCCTGACCAGGGTTCGATTGACAGTTCAGCCCAAACGAACAGGACTAGCTGGGCAAATGCACCAGGACTTTGTTTTAACTGAACCAAACAGCTTAGGTGAGAAAGCATCCTAAGATACTGAATTGTTGCAGTGTAACTACATGGACGTTTATTGATTTCCACAGATATGTTCTAAACTCTCAGCAACTGCCGAGTGCCCGTAATGATTTCTTACTGGATGGTAAATTGTCAGATAGCTGTTGTGGTATGGATCGATGCAGTGCATCTCTAAGTGAGTGGACTCTTTACTCTGAGCTTTTTGCCAGTTCTCAGTGGAACTCAAAAAAAGCAGAGGTGACAACATTTGAACTACAATGATCTCACCTGTCATGTTGCAGTATACCTGTGTGGGCCCCAGGGGACCACTCCCATCTGGATCAATGGAGTAAAAGCCAGAGGAGCTGCCAATCAGCTTGTAGGCCTCACAAGATGACTCGTAGATGGCTGGAAGAAGTGCAGTGTGGACAGAAATCAGTTATTCCTCCAAGAATCTGCCCACGCTCCAACAGCTTTCTACAGGCTGAGATCTTTATTTATGAACTACAAGTTATTGTTTTCATACTTTTCATACTAAAGTGAAGCTGTTCTGTCTATATCCACTTGCACACACTTCCACATTGCATTATTTCTTTTTATACGTAACCCCACAAAATAATTTAAAATGAAATACTACTTAGCTTTGGAAGTAATGCTGGGTTAGGTTACTACAATAGGTAGTAAGCTGGTTAGCTATGCTAATGTTTACAGCTTACAGCAGAGCAGAAAAACACACAGTTTAATCCCTTCCTTACACTTTTGTATTTTCTGGTTTTGGAAAGGCTAAATAAATTACCACCCTCCCCACTTTACATATAGAGCATTGCTCTTACTACAGCCAAGGGTCAATTGGTGATCGGTTTGAAATGCTCAAGTTTCAGATATTCAGGTTTGAGCTGTAGATGGAAAATGTGTTTTTGGGGAAGTTGATGAAAATATTTTTTAAATATTTTGAATTCAGCAGATGCTCTTATCTGTCATGTTCTCTCTGACATGCAAGGGAAACTGCGTTTGCCTGCAAATAAACAAGAAATCAGTATTCTGGGGCAGGGGGGATTTCACACATAATTTCCAACAGCTCTACAGCAAGTATCAAGGCGAGGTTGCAGGATGTCAAAAAATGACAGGGAAAACTCCTACATATAGAGTCAGTCTAAAGCAAGCCAGTCTAAAGCTATTTAAAGAAAGTGTACAAATCACAATTCTAAGAAATTGGAAAGTGAGAATAGCAGCAATGATTGTAAGGTCATGTCAGGTTGAAGCAGGACAAGTTTCTGCTTTGCATCTCAGTTGCACAAAGCGAAAAAAGCTATGAGCAAGACAGGTAAAGATGTGTGTGCCAAATCAAATGACACAGCTCAGTAGACCTAGAATTATATGGTGGAGGTGCAGAGGGTGTAATAGCAGGTTTGAGACTAGGTGACGAACTGCTCACAGTTGTGACAGGTCGCTCCAGAGTACCCTGTTCCTGAACAGTTGCAGGAGAAGGAGCTCCAAGTCTGAGAGCAGCGACCTCCATGTTCACACAGGTTAGGAAGGCATCTGAAAAAATATATAAATAAATGTTTTTACACAATTATCAGGAGATTATTTTCAGTATTGATTTATCTGGTCATTACTTTCTTGATTACTCAGTCAACTGTTTTATCTATTGAGGATTAAAAAAAACAATATAAATGCTTGTATCTGTCTAACCAGCATTCTGAAATTGAAAGACATTCAATTTACAATGATATAAAAGAGAAAAGAGAGGCAAATTATCACATTTAAAAAGCTACAAGAAGATAATTCATTATCAAAATAGTTGCTAATTATCTCGGTTGACTAATTAAATCATTGTTTCAGCTCTAGTTTACTGCTAATAGAGTTTTATCTTCAAAATTTGCAAATTTCCAGCACTTTGATACTTTCTGAACAAATAAAGCTACTAGGAGCAGCACAAAACATTAAAAATGTCTTGACAGCAAAACAAAACATCATACAAACCCCTTAGGGATGTGTACCAATAGAGATACTTCTTTTGTTAGTTTCTTTTGTTGCAAACCAAAATCTTTTATTTATCAGGTAAGCAAGACCCCTGCTCACTGTTCTCCTTTATTCTTTTGTTTGCAATTATGAACACACGTTTTGGAACTCACCTAAAAGACTCATTTGCTGTTTATTCATGTTTCATTAAAAATCCCAAACAACTGTGACATGACGGTGTCTCATACTGTGCCCTTGTCTGAATTTGAAAGAGCTGACACGCTGCGGCGTTTCTCTAAAAATAAAAGCATTACTGTCACCTTCAGACTAGAATGCCTGTTAATGGGATTTTGACACAATGAGCGCTTCACAGAAATTTCAAACCACACTCTTCTGATTAATAGTCCCTTCCTCAAGCCTCCTTCAGTTTCACATAATTGCCAGCCTTTCGAGCATGCATCTATAATTTCATACACTTTCATCTTCCACCTATTAACTGCAGCGGAGCGGGCCAGCCGCAACATGGATAAGGTTGCAGTCATTGGTTTAATTACCATCAAGCTATTTTCTCTTGTGTTCATGGGTGCCCTTACAGGTCATGGAATTACAGTAGCCAGCACATGTAAGTGCACACTGACCATAAATTGAGTCAAAAGATTTAATTAGACACAGGGAAAAGCAGAATAACTCTGTTAAAAGTTAATTTTCTCATATTCAGGGGTCATTAAATAGGCCACGGTGAGTGAAATCACACAAACACAATAAACATTTGCAAAGCTGAGCACAGCAGCCTCACATGTCATGTCCTCACAACATATTACAGCACAGGATGTTGCAAAGACATCAACTACACATCAAAAAGAAAAAGAAGAAAGTGTGGATAATGTCACCCACTCACAAATTTCATTTTAGCTCTGCATAAGGTTCTTTGTTGCTGTATATACAGTACATATACTGCATTATGCATGTTGATGGGTTGTTTGTTATTTGTAGGATACATAATAAAGGCTCTATTCTTGCATTTTTTTTATGAAATACATTTTGCAGTGACTATTAATATTTTCAAAGATTAAGAAAAAATACATTAAAATGTTTGGTAACATTTCACATTTAGATTTCATAGCTTTTTTCCTTCAAAAGCAAACTACAGTAGAGTTTTTTCTTAACTCTTAAAGCTCCATAATCAATAGTGTTTATATTAACAGAGTGAAATTACATGTCATTTGTAGTGATGAACCCACAGAGAATCATTCAATCAGTCACTTCTGCAGCTCTATAGAGCTTTTTAACTTCTTTTTGCTCATTGGTTTGGTTTTGAGACACATTTACTGTTGTGGTTCAGGCTCACTGTCCTCATCCACCTTGCTTCCAGCAGGAGCAGCAGCAGCCAGCTGTTTTCAGCATAAACACTCTGATAAAGCCACTGTACACTACCTGCCCAGCAGATAACAACAGATAACCAAAATTAGCATCTAGCTGGTGAAGGAAGTAGAACATTTAGCAGCTAAACAGTCAGATATTTCCCTCAGGAGTTGGTGGAGACCAAACCAGAGCTAAAAGGTGAGTGAATATTGGACGTAATGATTATGTTGGTTTGTGTTTGCTTGACAAATCAACTTTACATGATGATAGGATGTCAGTCTTGTTGCGCCACCCCTTCGAAAATGTTCACAGAATCAATGAATGCAGGTTTAAACCCCTAGTCTCTGGTGTAGGCATGTAGGTCACTGTTTGCTAACATTTGGCCATAACAATTTTATATGCAATAATATTTCGGGGCTGTGTCTATCAGCTTGTTTTGGAGTTCTTCTGCCCCCTAGTGGCCAAAAAGTGATCAGTGTAGCTTTAAGGATTTTTCTTGATTAGAATGTTTAGAAATGTGTTTTTGTAACCATCGGAAAGAGAGAGAGAAAGAGTTATTTATAATATAAAAACTATTTCACCCCAATCTCAGAACCCATTGGCTATTGTCTGACAATGATTTAGCCTCTTGGGGGAAAGGCCAATGTTTCGGGGCTTCTGGTGTAGCCAGCAGATATCCGGATAACAGATATTCAGGCCAAGACTTCCTCTTCAATGAGCCAGCCATTGTTTACAGTCTGATTAGCAATCTGGGAACCCATCGGCTATCGTCTGATGACGATTTGAATGCAGATAAATAAATAAAAAAGCTAATAAAAAGCTAATCTCTATTCTCGATTAAAAGCTAAATCATTGTCAGACGATAGCTGATGGGTTCTGAGATTGTTCCGCCTATTTTGCTCTCCACACGGACTGTTTACCTACATGCACCCAAAGCCCCCTCAAACGTGATTGGTCAATACAATTCGGACTACAAACAGAAACCGCTTCCGATACCAAAATCTTGTCCCTTGCATACAGTTTCTGCATTCATATGCAGATATCTACTTATAGATACTAATTTCACTCCAATTGCCACACCACTTTTGCACTCATCCATGAATACATTAAGTAAAAAAAAAAAACAGACAACAAAAAAAAAAACATTTACACATGCAAAAGATTAATGCATTTCAGCTTGGGAAAAGAAAACATCTCATTCCATCATTCTGTCATTTCCTATTTCCTAGTGCATCACTTCGGCCACTGACATAAAATACTGGCAGCGCTGTTGTGTTTGCATATCCTCTGACAGCGAACAATCTAGACTAGAAGCAGGTAGTCTGAAATCTGACAAAGGAGAGATTCTCCTCAGGGCAAATACAAGGGAAAAACTGCAGTTTGCATGTTTGTCTCGTTCCTATAAATGTTCCAAGCCACATGCAGTCATTCATGGAGCTCGTAGGTCTGCCAATCCCGTTCACAGGGCCCACAGCTGTGCAGGGTAATGAGGGATAGGGATAGGGAGGGCTGCCACACAGGACAGTAGGGAGCAGCTTGTTAGCATAGTCCTCTGCCAGAGAAGGTGTTGCAGATTTTCTGTTGCATTTTAATTGGATGATCCTGTCAGAGTTTGTCTCTATAGGACAAGATATCAGTGACTTTCAGGCGGCTTTGCAGACAACACACTGCCATCCACAAATTAACAATGTGGGCATGAATATCTCTCTGCTGCCAACTTGGATAATATTTTACAGATTTTTTGTTTGACACATTATGACTGTTGAATGTCAGGGTTTCTGTCAGATCTCTGTGAAAACTGTCCTCTAATTATATAAAGGTGTAAATAAGAAATTACCTGTCTCTTATATTGCAGGTGTCAAACTGAAGCTCATTAGAATTTCCCAGCAATCCTTGCTGTACTTGATTGAGATTCATTGGCTGGCTGTTGATGAATATGAGCCGCATACACCCCTGAAAGGCCGAAGTCAGGGACTGACAGTCCATGGTGGGACAGCCTGGATGGAAATGAAGTTCAAGACAGAACCTTTAGTTTTGCTGTACAAAGACTACGAACATTTCAAGAAATATTCAGTCACAGTGTGTGTTAAAGAGAAAGAATTAAGGTATCTTAATATTGCAAACACACTGTGAGAAACTTACTAACCTCCAAAGTAAAAGTTGCCTCTTGATTCCAGTTGTTCCTTCAGTTCAACTGTGGAGGATGGCTCACCATCCACAGTCAAAGTGATCTGTAGATTCCTCGTGTTGAGACTCACAGAGTGCCACAGACCATCGTTGACCCTGTGACCTATAAAAGAACATTTCACATTAAGCCTTGCTGACATGGCAGTTTTGTGGTCTGTAGCACAAAAAGAGATATTTGTTGTGTCCATTTTCCTGTAGACCTGGAGGCTGCGAAGAATTCGACTGCGCGTCAGAGTGCGATATAGTCATAGTGGTAGTCAGTGGTAGTGTTCTCTCAGCAGCCACCAGTGCCGGTGTTATCAGGGCAGCACAGGAGATGATGGTTTATCATTCATGTCACCTTTGTTTGGGATTAGTTAAAGATACACTTCTGATGCATTTTTCACTTTGTAATAGTTGACAATGCTGCCGTCAAATCCCCAAATTTCCTCTCAGCACGGTTCCTTCACACAGTTGTTTTCGCTTCACCGACACAAGAGACGCTCACAGAGCTTCGAGCCTCCTCCGTCACTCTGAGCCTCAAAACAACCCTCCTCCGCTCCGTTACTTGTCAACAAAATTCTTACTGCATATTTTATCATTTAGATGAAGTAATGTGTGTATGAGGAGGAATTACCTTAATGTCATGTTGACATTTTTTACAGATGAGACACGCTCTTACACGCATTCTTACCTGGTGCCATGAATGTGCACGTTTTTGGGCCAAATCTCTTTTAACCACTAACATCCCTGTATAAAACTGGCTCAGATATTCTCATTATAAATTGTGCTCTTTCATCCAACTGTTTTTTCCCCTTCTGTTAAAATAGCCAAAACCTGATCGTTGCTTTTTAAACAATTGACCGTTTGCTCGACCCAACATTTTGATACCTGGGCTGGGAATAACAATCCAGCTCCAGTTTAAACCCATTGAGTCTTTAAACAATCTGTCAAAACTCAAAAAGACGAGTAACAAAGCAACTCAGCTTGATCCACAAACCCTTTCTTTTAGATTGACAGTGACAGCTCATCTCACAGAGCTGTACGCCACAATGGCAGCTGTGAATGGAAATTACCGAGCCACACCTCCATTTTGACTGCGTTGGTCCCGGACTAAATTAGCATCCAGATTGAGCTGTGCTGCGGCTTGGGAACTTAGAGGCGACAAGACGGTCATGCAGAGTGCACACAGTGGGAGTTATTTTAGTTAGTCTAAAATCAGATCCGTCCAGGCTCCCGGGGAAAACTTGAGAATTTCACTCACAATCCAATGATGCCTGTCGCTTACAGAAAAACCTTTTATCCCAGAAGACTGTGAATGCCATGGGTGTTTTTTCTCCACTCCATTGACTGCTTCATGGAATAAGCAGTGTAGCTGCGAGGGACTGCTGGCAAGCATCAGTGGGAGTTTCCCTTCCCCCCTTCCAGCATGCATATATATATATATATATATATATATCCTCATCATCTCCTTATTGTCCTGCTGCTGGCCAAGCTTGAAGTGTCAAAGTAATATCTAAGACATAGATCTAATGTGTTTTGTATCACATCAGCGATCTGCGTGACTTTTGCTCAGCTGTTAAAAAAAATAAAACATTAGCCTATTCTTCTTCTGTCTGAGGTGACATCTCTGAGTCCCACCACTGCCTTCAGGAAATACACAGCTTCATGTCACAGATTCATGTCATTCCTGCATCAGGCTGCAGACGCAGCTGCCGTAAGTCCTTGACAACCCCGACTGGCAGTAGATGCAGAGTGAGGTGAATGAAACAAAAGCTTTGCTTGTGTGAAAGCCAAGCCTATACTGTTGGTGCAGATAATGTCTGGGCTGAGCAGAAGAAGATACAGATCAATATTCTTTCCACATTAACGCTCTTGAGCACTTAGCTCAAGTACAGCACTTCATCAAACAGGACCAGTTGCATTTTTTTCCTTAAGCTTTTCCACTGTCTACTTGTCAAACTGAAAAAGAAACAGTTTTAAAGAATGACGTGACGTTTCTGATAAAAACTGAAAAGTGAGAAGAACAGGAGGTTAAATTTAAAAAGTGTTTAAATGATTTGCAGCAACTTTGGTGAGCCCTGCAGCCCAGCTTAATGATTGCACTGGGACATCGCTGCTGCGCTACAATTGACTTTGCTATTAGGTATGAGAAAGGTGAGAATATTCTCTGAATCTTTAAACTTGACTTACTTTTAATTAAAATCCTCAGTTTGAGATTCAAGACTTCCCTCTTTTCTGGGTGTTAACAGAGAAATGCATGAATTTTCACTACTGGTGCAGCAATAGACACAGAGAAACAATCATGATTGTGAAATCATTATGCTGAAGATAGTATTACACAGGATAGAGGCTCCAAATGGCAGCAACGGGTACCTTTTTTCAAACTTAAAATAACCCTAGCCCTGCACAGCGCGTTCATGTTTACTGACCCAGCCGATCTTTACGCACCACAGTACCACAGATTTTTCAGCAGCAGTGAGTCCAGTTTTCTCTGCCTGGATTCACTGTTTGGTTATGATTCAGCACATCTCATCATAGAGAAGATTTCCAGCTGCTCCCAGTATCATGCACACCCCCTCTTCACGCAGAATGAATGTTACTTTGGAATCCGAATGAAATTAAGGAATTTACCCCCACCCCACATGTCTGTGTTTGATGCAGCAAATCTGCGATTTACACACATTTACAGGCTCGATCCCAGGGATTACCTCTCTGTATGTTTAAAATGTTTTCCCTGAGCTGAGTAGCTAGATGAGCCCCCTGAATTTGGAAGCAAGATCACTATCAGAGCTCTTGCTCAATAATAATTTCAGCTGTGACCTCCAGAAATCCTCCCCAAGGAGGAAGAAAAAGCTAGGAATCCTAATGGAAATAAGTGGGTAAATAAATAGATAAATACCCCTAAATTACTGAGAAGTCAATTCATATCAAACTAATATCAGACTCTTTACTCTGCTAAATGAATTTGCAGTGAAACTTTACTGACACATTATTATTATAAACAACAAGAGGACTCCAGGTCATTCTCCTCATTTGCTGCAGCTCTAAGGCTGATAGTCCCTTGTGCAGAGAGGTAATTTAATGCAGCTTGAGGTAAATTATATAAAAGGGAATATTGTTCCTTAGCTGTGGTTGTCTTCTCCATCTATATTTCCCTGCAGCCCACCATCTGCTGAAAGTCTGGCTTCCCCAAACAATCATGGTTATCTGTATTATCTTTGCTAAGCAATCCAATACAGAGGATAGAATGATATTTTTCTCCAAGTAATTCCAAGAAAATAAACTTTTTTTCAGTTTATTCAGGACAAAGGTGATAAAAGTAAGTCAGATGAAATTACTTGCACAAGCACCGTCTTTCCCTCTACTTTGTCTCAGTAGAGTGAAGCACATGAACAAGCAGCCGAGTGGAGGTGGTGCAGTCCATATTGCAAACAGGGCATTTCGGGGTCAGCACGCTCGTGAGGATGTGTGTGTAAGTAAGAAGTAAGATGAAAAATATGCCCCAGTGCACTCACGTCTTAGGTCCATATTGCAGATTACATTACAGCCCAGATGTATTTGAGCTGTGGTTCTTTTGCCAGATTTCTACTCTCTTTCCTCTAGAGGTTTTTTAATTAATAAAGAAAATAAAGTCAGTGGTTCACTTAAAGGTCCCCCTGTGGAGTTTTCTCGTAAACAAACGATTTAATGCATTCCTTCCTCCTAAAACACTTACAAAGCAGATTTTTTTATGTATTTCAAACCCAGCATTTTTTCCATCCATGTTTACTTGCTTGCCGTCTTCTTCTTCCCTGTCTTTGCTGGTGCATCGCAGCATATCTTAGTGTGTTACCACCACCTGTATATCAGTGGAATAGTGTGACACCATTGGTAGGACTGTGTATCACGTCACCCCACATGCGTGTACGTCTGCATGTGGGTGCACGCATCCTCGTGCGCGAGACAAATAAAATGTAAAACATCAAAAACTCCGCAGGAAACCTTTAAGCCAAAAAACATACTAGTTTCATCGTACTACATTAAGTACATCTTTTGAAGATGTACAGTGTTTTCTGTTTAATACCTTATATATCAATTATTTGCTTGTGTGGTTTAAAAGTGAACTGATCTGTGAAGATGATTAAGTCCACTAATATGCACAAAATGTCTGATTATCATAATCATTTATTCACAATAGAGCTTGTTTTTTTAACTAAAAAACATAAGGTAAAAAATATACTGTAGGTATAAAGTAAAGAGGTTAATGTTAGAATTTGGTTATTCAGTCCATGTTTTCATGTGTTTTTTTTGTATGTGTATGCGTGGCCTGTGGACTCACCAGCAGAGACCTCTGATTTCTGTTGCCCCGAGCTGTGGAGGGTCAGGTGCAGCCGGCTGTCGCTGATCTGCAGCTCCAGTCTCTGGGGCTCCGGGTTCAGCTGCGCAGACAGCAGCTGCGCAGACAGCAGCAGCGCGTCCGGGTTCCACGTCCTGAACTGGAAGCGAACAGAGAAACCCCCTGTGGCAGACGCTGCTGATGGAAGTGACAGGAAGCTGCTACTGGAGCTCAGAAAGGTGCAGGCCACCAGCTGGGGCTGCGAACATGAGAAGGTCACATTGCCCTGGAGGACGACAAAACCCAAGGACACAGATTTAAATGTCTGTTCAGCTACATGTTAGGGCAAGTTGGTCTCATGCGAGTTTCATTGTGACATGTCTGGAAATAAATGTCATGTTGATATGCACAAAAAGGGAACAGATGGTTAAAGAACCATGAGCAAAGCCTACCCTAACCCCAACAAAATAATTAAATGTAACCTTTAACCAGTTAAACTGAATTTTTTGCCATCAATGTCAATTTATCAGCAGCAGCAATTTGTACTACTTGGACAAAAATTCATAATAATGATACAAAAGGCTGCCACGTTTTGTAGTGTTTGGTATGAAAATGTAAACAATTTCAATATAGAAACATGATGATTAAAGGAATAGTTTGACATTTTGGAGAAGACCGATGCCTCTTATATCTGTCCATTAAGTATTATCCAGGAGGTGATTTGCTTAGCTTAGCATAATGACTGGAAACTTAACATGTTATATGTCAAACAACATATAGATAACTAGCTGCTGGCTGTAGCTTCACATTTACCGTCCAGATATGAGAGTGGTATCGATCTTCTCATGCAACTCTTGACAAAAAAGGGAATAAGCATATTTCCCCACATTTTGAACTATTCCTGTAAGAATGTCATATGGAGCCAATGAAAGCGTTCACAAAATAATTCTAGTCCATGTGGTTCAGAGGCTCATCTAAACTCCAAAGTAAGCAGAAATGTGGAAAAGGCTAGATCCAAGAAGAATCCACAAAATGTATTTGCTCCAAACCAATATGGTAGAGCAGCCAAGATATATATTTCAGTTTAATTTTGTGCAGTGCAGAGTTCGTGTTAGGTACATTCAAACACAGACTGGTCATGTCTGCTAAGGTCAGAGCCATTTCAGTCCCGATGCCTGCAGGGCAGCACAGAGCAATCACAGCTCTTTGACTCTCAATGTGATTCCCTCCCATCAACCTCAGGGAGATAGTCCCATTGAAATTCTATTACAGCTTCCATCATGACAGGCTGTCTCCAACTCTCTGCTTCTGTTGTTAGTAAAGGCCTTTAAATGTGGCAATCAGACTTTAAAGGCAGAGGGTGTCTCAGATGAGATGTGGGATGTGGATCTTTGGTTGACCAGTCTGATTTGTGTGGGAGGTTGACTCTGCAAATGAATCCATTCACACACATGGACTTAATGATATAGCAGTTAGGATCACAATGGATGTCATGATTGCTTTCACGTTAGTCTCTCCTTCCACATTCTGACCAGAATGCCTTAAGTATGACTGATCAAATATCGTCACAAATCAGCAGAGAGAAAAATGTGAAAACTCACAGCAAGGAGAAATAAAACTAAAGCATCAATTTTAGCCACACTAGCGGCATGACTCTGGGGATTGCTGTCAGTTGGTCAGTCGGTCCACTATTTTTATCCAGACAGAAATATCTCTATAACTATTGGATGGATTGACATGACATTTTGTACACATTCATGGTCCCCAGAAGATATATTTTATTGACGTTGCTGATCCCCTGACTTTTCCTCCAGCGCCATCATGAGGTTGACATTCATGGCTTTGAGTAAAATATCACAACAACTATTGGATGGATTGCCAGGACATCTGGTACACACATTCATATCCCCCCTGGATGAATTCTAATAATACTTTGATTTATGACAAAATGCCTTTATATACCTACTTTGTGTTTAATGCTAGTTAGCAAATGTTAGCATGCTAATACACTAAACAAAGATGGTGAACATTATACCTGCTAAACATCAGCATGTTAGCATTATCACTGTGACCATGTTAGCATGCTGACGTTAGGCAGTGCTTTGAGCAAAATGCTAAGTGCCTAAGTACAGCCTCACAGAGCTGCTAGCGTGCTACACTTGTTAGTACTTATCTTATTGTGCTGAGTAATGAAGGAAAATGTATTGCATGTTTCTACAACCTGTGTCTTATTTCTTTTTCTTTTCATCATTTTGGCCAGTGTTCATAATTAAGTTTAGTTTAACCAGTACACGTTGTAATTGAAAATGAAACAACATTACAGACTGTATTACTATACAGTCGAACCAGGAAGAGGTTCTGCAATAATTTAAAGGGCATTTATAGACAATCCACAGCTTGCAAGCTCCAAATTGTCCATAT